>PVLC010029503.1:0-20144 GCA_004027655.1 Graphiurus murinus
AAGCCGGGCGTGGTGGCGCACGCTTGTAATCCCAGCATTCGGGAGGCTGAGACCGGAGGATCCGGGTTCGCGGCCAGCCTCAGCTACCTAGTGAGGCACTCTGCAACTTAGTGAGACTCAGTTTCAAATTAAAGAATAAAAAATAGGGCTGGGGGTATATCTTGGAGGTAGAATGCCTCTGAGTTCAATCCCCAGTACCGCAAAAAAAAAAAAAAAAAAAAAAAAAAAAAAAGGGACTGAAGATGTAGTTGGAGGTAGAATGTCCCTGGATTCAATCCCAGTACCACAAAGAGGAAGGAAGGGAGGGAGGAAGGAAGGAAGGAAGGAAGGAAGGAAGGAAGGAAGGAAGGAAGGAAGGAAGGAAGGAAGGATTATCCAATGTAGTTATTCATCTCTTCCTTGAAACAAAAAAGTATTAGAAACATTTTTCCACCCACAGGAGACTTAATAAATATGTCCTGGGACCTTCATAAATGAATGATGTACTAGTGAGCCGTAGAAATAGAACAAGGAAGAATTTTATGAAAAATGTGGGCCATTCTATCAGAGAAAAACAAGGCAAATAAATGTAAATATTTGTGCAAAAAGAGAGGCATTTGCTTATATATATGCATAGGATTATATATAAGAATTTTATCTCTAGAATTATTTGTGAGAAACTAGAAATATTGTTGACTAGTAGGGAAATAAAATAGGTGACTGGAGACCAGGATGTCATGCAGGTAATGCTCTTGATTCCCCCTCGAAACTTAATAAAATTATTGTCTTCATTTTATAACAAAATATATATTTTGGAGGTCAGATATGAAATTCACCATTCTGTATAATTGATATTTACCAATAAGAAAAGAAAAGAAAACATGGTAAACTGTGTATCATATGCATTTGTAACATGTTAACCTCTAAGTATGTTAAGAATGATAGAAACCATATTAATGGGTAACAAAGGAATTAGTCCACAATTCTATCTTGGAGAATCTGGAAACTAGACTTAGATGTAACAGTGGAACTTTGTTTAATAAGAAATACTCAATTTCCAGTCATTTGGCCCCAAAGATGGCATCATTTTTCTAACAGCAGAACCAAGTGTTGATTCAGGCCTCTCTTGGGTGTCTGAGGGAATTATAAAGATTATCAAATTTTCACTGACTTAGCCATCTCTGAATATTTTAGGCTAGGATACAAAATGTGCTAATATAAACCTAAGAGATTCATTCAACTAAAGATTATTTATTTCAGATGATATGCCTGGGGACTTTATTTGCAGTTGCCCCTACTTTGCCAAACAAACGGAAATTGAAAAAATAATAAAGCATCAATTAAACCAGAACAACAAAGAAAGTCCTATATGTAATATCACATAAATAAAATATGAAAATACTAAGATTTAAAATATTAATACTGGAAAAATTTATAAAACTATGTGTAGAAACATCCAATTTGCATCAAATAATGCATATTATGAATACACACACTGGTAAAGTGATTAAAACATGATGAGTGTTAATAGTGGTTGTTTTTAAATAGTAGAATTATGGAAGATTTTAACTCTCTTCTTTGTACTTTACTATGTTTTCAAAAATTCTGCCATAAACAGGTACCTTTATACTTAGAGGAGAAATAAATATAAAATATCTCAAATTTTACACAAATGTCTTCTATTGTATTTCTTTTTAAAGAGGACATAAAGTATTTCAAGGTCAGAAGTAGCCCACATGGAAACTCTAACTGTATTGCAGAATCTGCGTTTCCTTCCTCATGTCCTTCTATGGGCTTTACTACTTTTTCAGGACAGGTTGGATCCTTTTTTTTTTTTTTTCCACACCACCATCTTTCCACTAGAAATGATGCAGTTTCTTTGCTTTGCACTTCTCACTCTTACTGAAAATGAATGTCTGTGAGTTCCTAAGTTTTATAAAACCATCTCCCTTCATGAAGTCATTTCTGATCTCCTTTGAGATACAAATCTTCATCTTCTATATATTCAATTTGTAAGCTACTATTTTTCGGTTGTTGTTATGTTGTTGTATAATCAATCCTTTGAAAATTACTTTCCATTGAAGCATCCTTCTGTATCTAGAGGATAAACTCTCATATTATAGAAGCTAGGTCTTTGATATTTTTGTTTCCTTCAAAACAACTATAAAGACAAGCATGGTGATGCACACCTATAACCCCAGTACTTTGGAGGCTGAGACAGGAAGATCGCAAGTTCAAGACCAGCTTCAACAACTTAGTGAGGCCCTTTGCAACTTAGTGAGACTCTGTTTGAAAATTTTTTTAAAAAAAGAATAAAATAGGGCTGGAGGTGTAGCTCAGAGGTAGAATGCACCTAGATTCAATCTCTAGCACCACAAAAAAAAAAAATCTAGAAGAGTGAATGTATGTTAATCTTGTGTCTAAGTATAGACAGTACCAGATGAACTAGAAATCCTGTGAAAACAACAGAGCTGAGATACTTGGGGAAAACTTGGGACCCTGCTGGCATCTGTTCAGTTGTGTTCCTTGCATCTGTGCTTCTGCAGTGCTGTGGGTTTGGAGGAAGATGCATCTTGACTCCCTTGTTCCTCATTGCACATTGTGGACTGGTTTCTGGACAGAAACCCCAGGAAGTGGGCCAGTATCAGTGTTCATGATGGCTTGCTCATCACCCTCTTGGACCCTGTCCAGAGCTCCTTCACCTTGGAAAGTGCCTGTTCATCTGGTTTGTGTTATTCCAATTTGCCCTCCAGTTAATTAGGAAATCACAGGAGTTGAACAATTAGATGATATTTTCTGAGTGAATAATTACTTGGATTCTCTTAGGAAGACAAATACATGAGGGGAAGCAGGGCCCATTCCATGCAGGCAGCTTTCTGTCCTTTACTTACTGACGCCAGACATTTGATAAAGTGTCAGAATCAATGGAAATGTGTTGGCCCAGAGTCAATATGGTTTAATGCTTCTCCTTTCCAGAAGAAAGGGAAGTTCAGGAAACAACAGCTTTATATAAAAGAATAATGTGAGGGGGAAATTCCGGGGTGGAGAAGGAAGCCATGAGGTAGACAATGTCTTACATCTACTCTGAGCAAGGCTTCTCTCACGTGTAACCAGACACGCTTGTGGTTCTGCTGTCACAGCGGCATTCCATGGTGTTGTGTGTGACCCTCCTTCCTGCTCCGCAGCCCTCTGCTTACTGCTTTTGTGCACACATTTCATGGGAGTACTACTCTCCGATGAAAAGCCTCAATATGAAGTAACATCACCACCAGTAGTTCACAAGAACATTCGTAGCATGTGTTGTCATTGAAAATTCCCTAAATAATTTCAATGCTATCTGGGTATTAAGCTTAATTTTTTCTCCTGGCCCACGTTCAATGAGTACCTGGTTGTTAACTTTGTGCCAGGTATCTCCTCAGGTGCCTTTGATGCCACTGTAGGAAATTACTCTAAGGGTCACACTTTTGTATTTCTCAAGACCTACTGAGTTTTTCTGCCCCTTTGAGTGTATTTTATTGATTTAGATCAGCCATTAGCAACAGCAGCACTGCCTTGTCTATTTATGGAATACATCAGGAGTTTTACACCCAGGGCTATCAAAGCAAGAAAGATAAGAACCCTGTTTGGGAAGGAAGGTTGGCTGCCTGGGGAATTGGTCTTGGTTTGTGGTCTGAGACTTGTCTCCGTGTTCTTAGATGAAAGGGCTAGAGCAAACAAAGAAATCCTCCCATATTCTTCCTTTATGGTATTCAGGGGTACTTAGTAAAATGAAAAAGTACTAAAAACATGGCTACATCATGCGAATGTTCTGAAATAGTCTCTTTCTTGCTAGTTTGGTTTTATCACCTGTAGGTTCAATTGGGGTGCCTCATTTAAACTATCACACACAGAGAAGGATTTGTGGAAATTTTCTGAAGTCTCCCAAAGACAGGACATAACTAGGACCCTTCCAGCTGCAGAAGAGAGAAACTTGTTGATTATATATGATGGATGTCATGGCTGGCCTCTCAAAACTGGCTGAAAATGCCTGATAGACAAGCAGGTCTACCAGTAGATATGACTTATTGGATCTACATTATGGTCAACAAAAGGCACAAAGCTCAAAAACCTTCAGACCTGAGAACGGCCAAACCAATATTAAGTAAAAAATTAGGATAATGCCTCCCTCAATCTAAGTTTATTTTGCTTTATGAGAAGAAGAAGAAGAAGAAGAAGAAGAAGAAGAAGAAGAAGAAGAAGAAGAAGAAGAAGAAGAAGAAGAAAAGAGGAGGAGGAGGAAGAGGAGGAGGAGGAGGAGGAAGAGGAAGAGGAAGAGGAAGAGGAAGAAGAAGAAGAAGAAGAAGAAGAAGAAGAAGAAGAAGAAGAAGAAGAAGAAGAAGAAGAAGAAGAGGAATTATTTTGTGTTATTGGAGATTGAATACAAGGGCAATCTACCTTTGAGCTACACCCTCAGCCCTACTTTACTTTTTATTTTGAAACACATTCTCACTAAGTTGCAGAGGACCTCGCCAAATTCCTGAAGGTGGCCTGGAACCTGTGATCTTCCTGCCTCAGCCTCTCAAGTACTAGGATTACAAGCATGCACCACCATAGCCGGCTTTGCCTTTTGTTTCTGTTTTAAACATTTAAGTTATTGTTGCTGTTGCTTATTAAGATATAATTTACACACTTTTGGGGTGTAGAGTTCAATGAATTTTGACAAATTGATAGAGTCATGTAATAATCACCCAAAGCAAGACATCAGAAGTCTTTATGATGCTGATTTATCAGTTGGTCCTCTCCCCTACTCTAATGACATCCTGATCTGGTTTCTGTCCCTGTAGGCTTTTCTTTTCCAAAATATCACATCAGTATTCTCACAGGCACAGTTGTGCCATGCAAGAGATCAGTGACAGGCTGACAGATACCACCTCCATCCCTCACCGGGCTTTGTCTAGTGGTGTCCTCTCCGCAGGGCCCTCAGTTCTACACCCGTCCCCACCCTGAGAGAGGTGTTGAACTGCAGTGACATCATCAGCTCAGCTTGCTCCTATGAGCAGCGCCCCCTGGAGCACCTGTCCTGGCGTGCATGCAAGAAAATCACTTTCTGCAGATGACACTAGCTTGTCCTAGTTCCCAGTATGCAGGAGAACGAGCCAGTGTTCTCCAAGATAATATGTCAGAACTTTCCCATCCAGGCTTGCTCTTGGTGTTCCCTTACTGTAGCTAGGTTTTGGAGAACAGAAAGGAGGCGTTCAGGAACATTGTGTTTTACCATCCTCTTTTTCTTTTAGGGATGGTACAAGTATGTACTGTTTTTAGTCTGGCTTCTTTATCTTGCTATAGTGTTTCTGGGATTTATCCACCCTGATGTGTGTATCTGTTGTTCTTTCTTTTCCATTGCTATCTGTATATTGCTATTTCTGTATTCACCAGTTGATAGACATTTGAGTAGTTTCTAGATTTCAGCATTTATGAGTAAAGTTGCTATAGCCATTCATATGCAGAATTTTGTGTGGACATAGATTATTTCTCCTGCGCAAATAATTAGGTATAAGTTTAACCTTTAAAAAAAAAAAGTGCTAAGCCTTTTTGTGAAGTTAAATTCCCGCCAGCACTATATAAGTGTTCTAACTTCACGGCACCCTCTTCAGCATTTGACATTGACAGATTTCTTAATTAAACCGTTCTCATAGGCATGTAGTGGCAGTTCATTGTCTCTTTCAAAATTTAGTAGTTAGGTTTTTTAAATAAGTTGTGAAAGACACATCAGACAAATGGAAGTGTATCTGGCATCACAAGGTGGTTCCAGTTAATTATCACCGTCACTAGCTCTGCACCCCGTCTTCCCCTCCTGTGTGGCATTGCACTGGGCATATCATGAAGTCCACATTCACGAGCACATGGCAAAGCCACTTTCTATCCAGCTTGGGATCCTGCGATCCCCAAACTTATAACGCAGTCATCAGAAGCACTTTGCCCCTCTAAAACTGAAAAGCAGCCAATCATTTCCTTCACTCCTCCAAGCCAGCCTCACATAGAAAATTGACTCTTGCCACAGTGAGAGAAAAATAAAAGTTGCTAAAGCTACGGCAGCCATTTGACCTCTTTCACCCTTGCAGAAGTTGGGCATCTTTCTGCTTGCCTTCATTTGATCAGTTGTTGGTCTTCATGAGCATTTACTTCTGTTACTCTTCCTCTTGCTATTACTAACTTTTAGCTCAGGTTTATGCACTACTTCAACCTGAGAAAGTAGAGCTCTGACTCCTTCTCACCACTTTTAAGTAGACCAGAACTTTCTCTACTACACAAATGCAGGGTCCTTCATGACTCTGTTCCTTTGTACCTTTTTATTTTATCTCTTTCCCTCTCTTCCTCTCCTCTTCTCTTCTCTTCTCTCTCTCTCTCTCTCTCTCTCTCTCTCTCTCTCTCTCTCTCCTAATGACTTTTTCCTCCTTTCTTTCTCTTCTCACTTTCCTGAGAATGACTTTTTCCTCCTCTGCCTGGGAAATTCTTACTTGTTTTTGTTTTTGGTTTTTTGTACTTGGGATTGTCCCCAAGGTCATTCTACCTTTTAGCCGCATCTTCAGTCATTTTTATTTTTTATTTTGAAACAGGAGTCTCGTTAAGTTGCTAAGAGTCCCACTAGGTTGCTGAGGCTGACCTAGAACCTGCAATCCTCCTGTCTCAGCCTTCCAAATACTGGGATCACAGGCATCCAGTGTAACTGGATTTAAATGCAGAAATTTTTCTTCAACTTGATGCTTATAATAATTATCTAGTCATATTATGTAAACACTTCTTCCAAGGAAGTGCACAGCTTTTAAAAAGCCACTTCTAAAATCCACTGCAAGCCAGGTGTGGTGGCGCGCGCTTGCAATCCCAGCATTTGGAGGCTGACACCGGAGGATCCGGGTTCGTGGCCAGCCTCAGCTATTTAGTGAGGCATTCCGCAACTTAGTGAGACTCGGTTTCAAAATAAAGAATAAAAAATAGGGCTGGGGGTATAGCTCGGAGGTAGAATGCCCCGAGTTCAATCCCCAGTACCGCAAAAAAAAAAAAAAATCCACTGCACACTACTGCATGCAGCAACAGAGAAGCCTTGAGGCAGTGTTCCTCTATTAACAGGCTCAGTGAGTTCCTAGGTTAGCTGAGATGGGCCTCTTGGAGGACTTTGTTATGAGATAGGTCCACTGGAAAAGGCCACTCAGACCCAAAAATAGCCAAAAGAAAGTCTTTATTAACCAGCCAGGACTACGCTGGGCACTGAACCCAAGTGCAGTGCCAAAGAGCCATTTTGGGCTACTTTTATACAGACAAAACATAAGCTCAGGGTGAAAAGTTTAGGTTATCACAGCAGGATGGCACAGCAAGGGTGGTAGCCAAGCGTAATGCTCAGAAGCCACAAAACAGTATTGTGCATAAGCTCAACAAACTACATCAACTCCTTCTATTATACACATATCCTGGTTGTGACAAAGATGGATCTTTCTATTATATACATCCCAGTTGTGACAAGGGTGGAAAGTTCCTAACAGGCTGTTCCTGCCGGTGTGAGTCAAGCAGAAATTACAGAAACCAAACAAGCAGCTACGAGTGACTAGCTGGGTCACCTAGGGAGGCAACATGGCGATACTCATGCTAAGGCGAAGGCCTCAGGCTAGCCCGCAACAACTTTATAAGAGTTTTATTGGGAAACAAAGAACACATACAAAAATTTGGTAATATTTGTACCCTGGTCTAATTCTTAACATGCATTCATAGCCTACAAAGTTAATGGTTTCTTCAGAGCCAATAAAGTCACATGCTGAAAAGCAGAACAGCAGTCACTCAAATTTATTCAGAATCTATGATGCTAACCACATAACCACAGAAAACGGTCACAAAATGCTGTCGTGGCAGGGTCAGCTATAACAATGGCTCAGTGGCTTGATATTCAATCATCAGTAAAATACCTAGGCATCTAAACTTTTAAAGGATCACAATAATTTTCAGTCACAGAAGAGAAAACATATTTGTAACCATAAGATGCTGATTCGCTTCCTTGCCTGTTGGCCTTCCTGCTGGAGCAATTGCTTCCCTGGCTGGAGCATTCGGCAATGATGCTATCAATTTATGGACAGCTAGGCAGCAGTTGCTATATATTTGAAACTCTCCAGGTTCAGAATAAGCAATTATTTTGATGTCAAGCTCAACTTGATTTATTTGGCTGAACTCACCTTTCTGTGGAGAATGAGGGCTTCTTTGCTGATGTGTTGAAACACACGTATCAGAGATAACTTAATAGCTCCATGAGTTGTCAGGAACTGTGTTTCTGGACTGATTGACTCTGTTCTTCCTCCCCTGTTGGGCCAGAGGGCCATAATCTTCCTGTACTTCATTTCCTCGTAAACACATTCCTAATTCTGTTCAAAGTGTGGCCGATTGCTGGGTCGCATATATTACCTCATTGCTTATTCTCTCAGACATGCTGTGATACTCAAGTCCTAGTGGTGAGATGGAAAAACACTGTATCTAGAGTCAAGAGACCTAGATTTCAAACTGTCAACTCCCCCTTGAATGACGGGGCTCCAGCATGTCACTCAGCACTTCATCATGTTCATCATCCAATGACAGTAAAATGCTTAAGAGCCTGTGTTGTGCTGCAAAATTACTGTAGAATGGACTGCTCACACACACACACACACACACGCACGCACACACATGCACACACACGTACACATGCACACACGTATACACAGGATCTTTATATGGCAGCTTTGTTGTAGAAATTTTACTCATATACAGCAATGAATTTTTTTTAATCCTTCATATTGAAAGGTACAATGACTCAGGTAGTGAATTGTTGAAAAACTTTAAAAAGATAAACCCTGGAGTTTAATTATTCTATATATTTGAACATTATATATAAGCTCATTAGAAAAAAGGTCAGATTTAATGAAACTAGGCTTACTTAGAACTAAAATTGAAAGCAGGTATGGTGGCTCACGCTCATAATCCCAGTACTTGGGAGACTGAGACAGGAGGATCACAGGTTCGTGGCCAGCCTCAGCTACTTAGTGAGGCCCTCTGCAACTTAGTGAGACCCTATTTCAAAATAAAGAGTAAATGGGGTGGAAATTGGGGAAGGGATAAATGAGTGATGTGTGCATGTATGCCTCTACCATCCTGTACCTAATAATGATGTATAATTACAATGCACCAATAAGTTTAAAAAATAAATAAAGAATAAAAAATAGGGTTGGGGGTGTAGCTCAGAGGTAGAATGCCCCTGAGCTCAACTCCTGGTACCGCAAAAAAAAAAAAAAAAAAAAAAGAACTAAAATTAATGTATAATCTATTTATAAAATACCACCTAATGAAATCATGGAAAGCTTCAAATGTCATGATGCAATGAAAATAAAAGAATGACAGAGGGAGAGAGAGGTGTCCCCTCCACCATTGGTTAATTTGCATAAACATGAAGAATCAGATTGTGACTCCTTGCCATGATTGTAGCATACATCTTGAAAAATACAAACATCAAAATTGCCAGTGATCAGCGAACTGAGAAAGGGTTCTTCAGTAATATATTCTGAAATTTTAATATAAAATTGAAAATAAACTTGCAACATTGTTTTCACATTAAAAATTAAGTTGATCCAGATGAATGGATTATAAAACTATGGGATATGTACACAATGGAATTTTACTCAGCCATAAAGAACAAAATCAAGTCATTTGCAGGGAAATGGATGGAACTGGAAAACATTATGTTAAGTGAGATTAGTCAGTCACAAAAAGTAAAAAATCGTATGCTCTCCCTAATATGTGGAAGCTAGGGAGAAAATGGGACATAAGAGGGACTCCAGATGAAGAAGGAGAAACCTTAGGTGAGCAAAGAAGTTGACTTAAGGGAAGGTGATGGGGGAGGGGGGACACCCTAATGCACATGATTCACAAACATATCAAAGTCAATCACTAAACTGAACTTGAGAAGGAGGGAGGGCAAGGGAGTGGGGCAGGAATTGGGGAAGGGTTAAATGAGAAATGTGTGCGCATGTATGCCTTTATCAGCTTGTACCTAGCAAAGATGTATGATTACAATGTACCAATTAAAAAAAGAAAGCACTTAAGCATAAAAAAATTAAGTTGATCAACGATTGAGATGTAAAAAGAAGAAACTATAAACAACCAGAGAAATTTATAAGTAAAGATTTATTTCAACGACTTAAAAAAAGATAAAGGAAATAACATTATTTATCAAGTGAAGAACAGATTTGAAAATATAAAAATCTCTGAGGAGAATAAAAAGGAATAAAGCATATTAAAATATTTTATTGGGGCCAGGCTTGGCGTTGCATGCCTGTAACCCCAGTACTTAGGAGGCTGAGACAAGAGGATCATAGGTTCCAGACCAATGTGTAGTAATTTGGCAAGACTCTATTTCAAAAGAAAAAGGACTGGGGATGTAGTTTAGAGGTAGAATATCTCTGGGTTCAATCCTCAGTACAACAAAGAAATTATTTTAGTTGAGGAATTTATGTGGGCCCTCTGACAAATTAAGGTCTAAAAATCAACAATGTATACATCGAAATACCAGATTGAGCCAGTTGCAGTGGTGAACACCTGTGGTCCTAGGTTCCAGATCTGTATATAAGTATACATTTACATTAATGTATATAAGTATATATTTATGGGGCACAATCTAATGGTATATGTATGTGTGGTACTGGAGATTGAACCCAGGGGCATTCTAAATCTGAGCTTCACCCCCAGCCCTATTTTATGTTTTATTTTGAAATAGTGTCTCACTAAGTTGCTGAGGCTGGCTTTGAATCTGTGATGCTCCTGTCTCAGCCTCTCCAGTACTGGGATTGCAGGTATGAGCCACCATGCCCAATTATACATTTATTTTTTACAAAAGTAAAAATTTTTAAAAGGCCGGGCGTGGTGGCGCACGCTTGTAATCCCAGCATTCGGGAGGCTGAGACCAGAGGATCCGGGTTCGCGTCAGCCTCAGTTACCTAGTGAGGCATTCCGCAACTTAGTGAGACTCGGTTTCAAAATAAAGAATAAAAAATAGGGCTGGGGGTATAGCTCGGAGGTAGAATGCCCCTGAGTTCAATCCCCAGTACCGTAAAAAAAATAAAAATTAAAAAAAGGAATAATTTTAAGTAAATATCTTATTTGATGGTGAGATTAAAGATACCTCTGCCTCTTTTATTTTTATCTATATCTTAAATTATCTGCAGTGAGCCGGGCGTGGTGGCGCACGCTTGTAATCCCAGCATTCGGGAGGCTGAGACCGGAGGATCCGGGTTCGCGGCCAGCCTCAGCTACCTAGTGAGGCACTCCGCAACTTAGTGAGACCTTGTTTCAAAATAAAGAATAAAAAATAGGGCTGAGGGTGTAGCTTGGAGGTAGAATGCCCCTGAGTTCAATCCCCAGTACCGAAAAAAAAAAAAATTTTATCTGCAGTGCTCACAAGATGTATTTGTAGAGTTAACAAGATAATCCTTTTAAAGACAAGTCAGTGTGATTCTCATCACAAAATGACACATACCACCATTGGTATGAATTTATTTATTTTTTTTTTACATAAGTAAAAAGGAAACCTTTGTGCCATTTCAAAAACAAAAACCAGACAGACCCCTCAGGCATTCCTGTCGGAAATGCCGCAATCCCCCCCCCCCCCCCAGCAGCGCATGGTGAGCCAGAGAAGCTGAGTATGTGTAATGAAAAGTTGTGGAAACCCACAGAACCAAAGCTGCCGCGATGGGATGAAGAAGAGCGCCCTTTCTGGGCTTGGCTCGTGGGTTCCTCACGGAGAATCCAGGCAATGAATTCCGGAGCGTGCGCGGGCCGCGGGCACCAGGGAGGCAGGGTCAGTGGTGCTGTCAGCCCTGTGCAGATGCTCCTGGTCCTTAGAATGCCCCGCTGCTTAATAGAGCTCATCGTCCGAAGTGGCTGAATGCTTATGATCTACTTGCTCACTCCTTCGGCGGCCTCCCTTTTCTCTCGCACACTTGTGTGCTGTCTACCACAGAATTTCTCTGTCCTTCATGAAACACCTCTCACTGGACAGACACGTGGCGAGCAGCAGGTAGCGCCCACAGAGCCGCTGGGGAACAGAAGCAGTCTAGCACAATGCCTTAGAGTTCCACATTGCTTGTCCATGTTCAAAATCTAGTTTTCACAATAAGCATCTTAGTTTCTATTTTCTGTTGTTAATTTTTAAATATTACTGGTGCATTGTGTTTATCCACAATAGTGGCATTCATTGTTACATTTGTTGTTGTTTTGAGGTACTGGGGATGGAACCTGGGGGCATTCTACCTCCGAGCTACAACCCCAACCCTATTTTTTTAATTCTTTATTTTGAAACAGGGTCTCACTAAGTTGCAGAGGGCCTCACTAAGCAGCTGAGGCTGGCCACGAACCTGGATCCTCCAGTCTCAGCCTCCCAAATGCTGAGATTACAAGCATGCGCCACCATGCCCGGCTCTTTGTTACATATTTCTACAAACGCATAACATAATTGGGTCAATTTCATCCCCGGTATTGCCCGTTTCCCTCCTGTCCTCCATCCACCTGGTCCCCTTCCTCTATTCTACTCAGCTCCCTTCTGTTTTCATGAGATTCCCCCCTTTTTTCCTTTTTTTTTTTTTTTTCCCCTCTAGCTTCTACATATAAGAGAAAACATACAATTCTTCATTTTATGATCTGGCTTGACATAATGCACTTAACATAATTCTCTCCAGTTTTATCCATTTTCCTACAGAAGATATAATTTTGTTCTTCTTTATGGCAGAATAAAACTCCATTGTGTGTATAGACCTCATTTTTTTAATCCATTCATCTCATGATAGACATGTAGACTTGTTCCATAATTTGGCTACTGTGAATTCTGCTGCGGTAAGCATGGGTATGTGGAAACATCTTAGTTTCTTTATTTCTAGCACCATTTATTGTGCTCTGTGATTCTTGTGTTCTTAATATCCTCTGAAATTTTCTGTAATCCTGGAAGACATGAAATTAATATTCAAGGAAAGTGTTCCCTATATCCACTGCCCCAGATTAATATTAGCCAGCACCTCTGTGTAATCTTTTCCTTTAACCATGAAGCAAAGCTTTGAAATAAACACACATTTTATAATTTTGTTACTTTGGTTCCTTTCTATGTTTTTATTGGCGCATTGTAATCATATATTATGATGCAGTTTAGGGTGATAGAGGCATACATGTACGCAGCACTTGGTGAGCCCTCCCCCAGGTCCCACCCCCTTGTTTCCCCCTCCCCACCTTCCCCTACACAAGACTGTGGTTGGCACTGATAAATTTGAGTATGTATATCATGTCCACTGAAGTGTTTCCCTCTTCAAGTCTTCCTCCACCCTCCCACCTCCCCCGGGTCCCCTCCCTCACTCCACTAAAGTTTCTCCTCCTTTGTCTAGAGTCCCTCCTGTGTCCCAGTTTCTCCCTAGCTTCCACATATGAGGGGAAACATCGAACTTTTCACGTTTGTGACTGACCAATTTCACTTAGCATAACATTCTCCAGTTCCATCCATTTCCCTGTAAATGACATAGTTTTGTTCTTCTTTATGGCGGAGTAGAATACCATTATGTGGTTTATCCTATAATTTTGTAATCCATTCATCTGTTGATGGATATCTCAACTGTTTCCATAGTTTGGCAATTATGAATTGTGCTGCTATAAACATAGATATGCACGTGTTACTGTGGTAGTCTGGTTTCATTTATTTTGGGTAGATAGATACCCAGGAGTGATACAGATAGTTCATGTGGTAGGTTCATTCTGAGGATGCTTCACTCTGTTTTTCAAAATGGTTGCACTAATTTGCAATCCCACCAAGAATGTATCAGAGTTCCTACTTCTCCACATCCTTAGCAACATTTATTATTATCTGTGTTTTTAATGATTTTCATTCTAATTGGGGTTAGGTGAATTCTCAGGTAGTTTTGTTTTTGTGGTACTGGGGATTGAACCCAGGGGCATTCTGCCTCCGAGCTACACCCCATCCCTATTCTTTTTTATTCCTTATTTTGAAACAGGGTCTTATTAAGTTATGGGGGGCCTACGTATCTGAGGCTGGCGGCAAACCTGCAATCCTCCTGTCTCCACCTCCCAAGTACTGGGATTACAAGTGTGTGCCGCCACATCCAGCTCAGGGTACTTTTGATTTGCATCTCTCTGATTGCTAATGATGTTGAACATTTTTTCATGTATTTATTGGCAAGTTGTATTTCTTCTTTTGTGAAGTGTCTATTCTATTTTTAAAAATATGATTCCGTCTTAAAAACACACATGCTAGGATCATAGCATATAACACCTAAAGCCTTGTATAGCCAGTTGACATGGAAAGCAGCAGTGGGCCATAAGAGGAATAATGGAACACATAATTTATCTTCAGGTTTAAGGTGGAACACTCATCACAGAGAATTTTGTTAATCCATCAGAGAGAATAGTTGCAAAGTTTCTATTTAATGTTTGTGAAAGTCTATGAGAAAATAGGTAGACATGAAGGCAAATATGTTATCTTGGGCAAATGATCATCTAAATAATATTGGAATGTTAGGAATAGAGTCTTTGGATTCCTGGTTGTTACAGGGAAAGGACCCTATGTCTGGTTTGCTCAGAACAGTTCTTATTTCTGACAAATTATCCCAGCATAACTACCGATTAGTCCTCCTCCCTCATCTTCCTCTCTTTAAAAAATGACTCCGTTTGAACCAAAACTCAATTACTCATGGGGAACTATCCACATGTAGGATCCCATCTTCATCTAGGGACCCATTAAAGAAATTAAAGTCATGAAAAGGAAAAAATGTAAACATAGTTCTGGCCGAAACGTATTTATTATGCCTGAGTACTGAAGAGAACAATAATGAATATTTGTGGGGCAAGAATGAGAAAAGAGTTTAGTGTTTTCTTTTTCACTAGCTTTTGTTTTTTGTTTTATGCCCAAAGGTAGCAGGCCCCGTTATACAACTATCTTTTTACTTTGGACCTGAATTTTTTCAGATAGAAGTTATAGTAAATATTTTTTAGATAATAATACTAATTCATAAATTTTAAATGAATTAATGATTTAAGTAATTGAATGTATAGTAACCATGTATCCATCTTGGATTTGCATCGTTAAAAAACTGGTATGTCTCCTGTATGAAGGTACTTCTTTAGATACTATGTTCAGGGGCTCACAGTTTAAAATATATATTGAGAACCAGGTATGGTGACACACACCTGTAATCCCAGTACTTGGGAGGCTGAGGCAAGAGGATCACAGAATTGAGGACAGCCTCAGAAACTTAGTGAGACCCCATTTTAAAATAAAATAGGGCTGGAGATATAGATTCTGGGTTCGCATACACGCACACACACTACACCTTGAGAGTAGATGGGCCTTGTTTCTGGGGTAATTTCCATTTTATTAAGGGATTAATATCCCCCAAACAATGCCAAATAATACCCTAACCACTTTGGTAGACAAAACATGTAGGTAATTGAAATATTAAATATTTCCTCCCAATAACAAATATTATTCCATTTTAGAGAGCTACCAAATACATGGCTGGAAAAACAATCTGGAATACATAAATGGGCTAGGGTGAGTCTGTGAAGGTATTCTCTGGAGATTTTGTGATTACAGATTTGGGAGATTAATTCCAAAAGGTAGTATCTTACAAATGCACCTTTGAGCCAGGCATTGTGGTGCATGCCCATAATCTCAGCTACTCAGGAAACTGAGGCGGGATGATTGCAAATTTGAAGCCAGACTGGGAAATTTAGTGACACCTGTCTAAAAATAAAAAGGACTGGGGGCATATCTCAGTGATACAGTACCCCTGGGTTTGATGCCCAGAACCACACATACATTCACATACACACACACACACACACACACACACAAGCACAAATACCCGGAGATCATGATATTTTAAAGATGTAATTACACAATCATATCAAGGTCACTCACCGAAGTGAACCTGAGGGGGAGGGAAGGGGAGGGGATTGGGGTGGTAATCGGGGAAAGGGTCAAATGAGAACTATGTGCAAATATGTTGTTAACAACCCGTACTTAACAAGGATGTATGTTATATTGCACGAATTACTACAATAAAAAATAAATTAATTAATTAATTAAAAAAAAAAAGAAAATACTTATTTTCTTTAAAATTTTATATAAATTTTTCTATTATTATATAAATAAGTAGAAAAATGAAGATATAGAGTATAAAAAAAAACAAAGTCTTTCATTGAAAAAGACTATAATAAATCTACCAAGAATATAAAAATAGATATTAGATTAGAACAGAATATTCTTAAAAAACATAAAGGAAATAAAAGAGGAGACTTTGAACATTTAAATTATGACAGCAGAAACCATGAGGTAGAACGGAAATGACAAAGATAGGAAACAAGATGGAAACTCTAATAAACATTAGAGGTTCTGTTTGTGAGAGTTAGGATGCAAATAATAGGAATTCCAGGGGGAAGAACAGAAAAAAAATGGAAGGAGAGGGAATGTTAAAGTTGTGTTTCAATAACACTTTCTGGAATTGAAAGACTTGCATTTGAAATTGAAAGTCCTCTCAACTGCCAACCCTGGCGGTGAAATGAGCCCCTCTCAAGACATATCATTATGAAATCTTTTTTTTTTCATTCTGCTCATATGATTTAATATTGTTTTATCATTAAATATTAGAGAAGTTGTATAAGTGATAACTTTGCCACTCAAACTCTCTCATATATTGTGTAAACTATTCTATTTACACAAAAATATCTAGCTAATGAATTAAAGTACAACTACCAAAGAAGAACCCCTAGAGCATAAAAATCATTCACACAGACAATGAAGGCAACATTGGAATTCTAGGTAGGAATACAGATTATTAGAAGACAATGGAAAAATGAGAGAAACTCAATTTCCAGCCTGCAAGTCAATAGTTAAAGAAACTACCATCAAATGAAAGGATAAGAAAAAGTCACTTGCAGACATGAAAGTTCTCAAAAAAATTCCTCTCCTATCTTATTATTGTGTTTATAAACCTGTTGAGAGTCATATTTCACCACAGTGAGAGTATAATGGAGAGACAGAAAGCCAGGAGATTCAGACAATAAGGGACCTGAAAGTGAAGGGGTTCAACATCATTAGCAATCAGAGAGATGCAAATCAAAACTACCCTGAGCCAAATGTGGTGGCACACACTTGTAATCCCAGCATTTGGGAGGCTGAGACCGGAGGATCCGGGTTCGAGGCCCGTCTCAGCTACCTAGTGAGGCCCTCTGCAACTTAGTGAGACCCTGTTTCAAAATAAAGAATAAAAAATGGGGCTGGGGGTATAGTTCGGAGGTAGAATGCCCCTGAGTTCAATCCCCAGTACCGAAAAAAAAAAAAAAAAAAACACTGTTTTTCTAACATTTGTCGAGACAAGTGTTTTCTTAACATTTCTGTGAATTCGCAGAGTGTACACTTGGGTGGTTTCCCTGAAGTGGTGCAATAACATTTAATATTAATATTTAGATCCTTCTATGTTCCTTGTCCACTATTGTTAGAACAAGGATTGCTCCTGCCTTCCTGTCTATATCCTAGCAAGCAGGAATTTAAAAATGGTAAATTAATATAGCATAAAAACATATATTTCAGTGGACACTATATGTGTATAAAGTTAAGCATAAATATTTTCTATAAATATTAGGCAATTTTTATTAAGAAAGAGGGAAGGATGGAGTCATAGGGAATATCCAGTATCATCTCCTCCCTTCTGTTGGGGCTCGTCTTACTCCTCACTCAATTGTACTGGTTCACCCAGTAGTCCCAGCATGACACTCACTGTTTTTCCTTAATGGACACACACATTTACACATTTCAATTATGCAACAGTATTTATTAAGCTATCAGAGAGACACACTGCTATAAATGCTTACTCTTTATGTGTAAAATGTTAATTGAAATACAAATACATACTGGGAAGTCTGCAAATGTTGCTCACATAAATTAACACATAATTGACATCCATTTATTCACCACCTGGGTCAAAATAGAAAATGTCAACAAACTCAGACACATCCATCATGCCCCCCCCATTCAGTTGCCAAAAGTGACCATGACCCTGATTTGTGACCTGGACTTCCGTCTGGCATTCTCCAATGGATACTCTGCCTGTCCGAGTGCGTGCTCAGAGGGAGCTGGCCTGCAGCCTGCACGGCCCTTACAGCCCTTTTGTCTCCCAGCTTGCCCTCTGCAGGTGCTCTTCTAAGCATGAGGGGAACTTGTTCACCAAGCCCAGTTCTCAGCTGAGTCAAGTTCTGTTGATGGCTAGTCTATGTACACCACTAATGGTGAAAACTCAAAAGACCATCTAATCTTCAGGGACAGGCACATCACAAAATCTGATCTAATTAGAAAAAAATTTTTGCACATGCAGGGATTGAACTCAAGGCTTTGTGCATGCTACACAAGCACACTACCTCTGAGCCACTGAGCTACATTTCCACTCCTCAAACATTTTTATTTTAATCTTTCCCTTTTAAAATGTATTTCATCTTGACTTATCTAACATATAAATGTAATTAGAATACATATATTTGTAGTATATTTGTAATGAGGTCACAGAATGGTTTTGCTGTGTGTGTGTGTGTGTGTGTGTGTGTGTGTGTGTGTGTGTGTGTATTAGTTACTAGGATGGACCTAAAGTACTCTACCATTGAGCTGCACCCCCAGTGCTTTTGATGATGTTTATTTTGAAACAGGAGCTCTCTAAGTTACTGAAGGTCTCTCCAAATTGACGAGGCTGGCCTCAAACTTGTGATCTTCCTCTTTCCGACTTCTAAGTAATGACATTACAGGTATGCAGCAGTGCATCTGGCTAACACTGGTTCTACTGATATTGTAAGGTGACTTCAACCTTGAGGTTCAGAAGCCTCTTTCTATCTTACTGCTTTTCATCTGCTGTTAAATTGCATGTGCATTAATGTGGGTTCTTATCTCTGCAAAAATTAGAATTGTAGTACTAAACTTTCAGCTAATCACTAAAGTATACAATTCTATTTATAGAATTTTCAATAAATTGAAATTTATTGAAAATTGAATTTTACACACAAAAATTGAATTTTACTATTAATGAGTACATCTTTTCTGGCAACACAATTAAAAATTCATGGAATTATTAATATAAAAATCATTTGACAAAATAACCCATCAATATTCTTGAATTATGTCAAATTCTGATGGAGAAAATGTTAGAAACTGCGGGAAACTAAGGAAAAATAACAACTACAGGCAGTGTATGATGCTGAGTAAGTGATTAAAAAGAGTTTTTATGAGAAAAAAAAGTAAAATGTGAATTTCTTGGTTCTTATAATTATGTTATCGCTATATAAAATGTCAAAATAAGAGAAACTGACTGAGATGTGAAAACTCACTATCCTAATTTTGCCACTTTACTAATTTTGCCACTTTTCTGCACGCTGAAAGTAATCACAATGAAAGTCACTGAAACTTGGATAGCATTGCTCTTGACTGTGAGGGAGACGGGCTTGGTGGCTGGAGGTGTCACAGGGGGCTCTCGAGGCTGATCGTGTTTCATTTCTCCACATGGGACCGTTCCAAGAGTGTGATGATCTTTGAACAGTGAGCTTTGCTCCTGTGTTATGTTATACTGTATTTCATGACATAAGGAGATGAACAGTCAAGTGCAACGTGATTGCGTCACGTCCACGTGTCGTTTCACGTTCCATGACGTAGAGACGCACAACCGAGCGCAAGAGAATATCTTTCCCGGAAGCCCTGCTGCTGCCCGTCTTTCAGAGATGAGTCAGTTAACTCCTACGACTATCAAGATCCCAGGCAAATGTTTCCCTTTGTTGTAGCACTTTTTGGAACTTGTCCCCTATTTACTGAATAAAATGAAGGAAATTGACAAAGATATTTAAAACTATAAACATATGCATGATTACAGAACTATAACTGGTGAAAAATAAGAAAACTTTTTTTACTGTAATAATTCGTGCTTTGTATGTATACATCTTTGTTAGGTACAAATTGATAAACACAAATGTGCGCACATTTCTCATTTAACCCCTTCCCCAATTCCCACCCCGCTCCCTCGCCCTCCCTCCCTCTCAAGTTCAGTTCAGTGAATGATCTTGATATAATTGTGTAAGTACATCATGTGCCT
>PVLC010029504.1:0-20165 GCA_004027655.1 Graphiurus murinus
GAACTTTGCTGATTTATAACTGGAAACAAGGTTGCCTGAACCCCAAAGCACATTTCCCAGCTGGACTTGCAGCAGAGGGTGAGCTTCTTACCAGTGGTGGTATCCAAAATGGGTTATAGATCATTCTCATTTGTTCAGGCCACTGAAATCATTTCTGTACAATTGACATAATCAGTTACGAAGTTTTGGTAAAAATGCCTGTATCATTGTCTTGCTCACCAATTCAATTTCTTTAATAGTTTTATTTATCTCGTCTTCGCTCACTTTTTCTGTCTCCCCTCCCTGACCCCTTACCCAGTGTCTCTGTGGCCCGTTGTGTCTGTCCTGTCCTTTCTGGATTTGCTTCACCTGTACCACTAATCTCCTTCTAGGACTCTCAGATGCAGTGCACCTGGTGGTGATGGGCTGCCTCTCTGCCGTGTCTAGAAGGAGCCAGAGTAAACAGGCACTTTCCCTTGATTTTTACCCTGTGTATTTTCTCTCACCAAGACCAGCACTCCACACTGGGCAGGTGTTAGTAGTTTTCTTTACTAGACACTCAGTCTAGCTGTTTGAAACCTTCTGTTGGGTCTTACTTAGAACTTTACCAGTGTCAGGAAGGTCTCTGGTGACGCTTTTCCTTTCTTCCTACCTGAGTCTTCTGCCCTCGTATTCTCCGTCCCCTGCGAGGCACCCCTGTCATTTTCTCACCATCTGAAAATCTCCTCTCAAATGATTGACTCTGCCCCTTCCCTCTAATCATTTCTGACTTCTCTCACTTACTGAATCCACACTGCATATGGGAGAGAAGCGGTTTCAGTTCTGTGGGTGGTGGTTAGACGTGGTGTCTCCAATTTAAGTTTTCCTTTTATAGTCCCTCATCATGAGCTGTGAATCACAGACTACTGCACTGTATACATAATAAAGGGAGGCTGTTCTCCAGAAGTAAACTTAGTGTTGTTGAAGGGGGTGTTTGTTTGCATTTTTGTTTGTATTTTTCCTCCAAGTTTAATCAACATGGAGGCCTCCGTGCTGCCCTAGAAGACAGGAGTCAATGTGGCGCTGCTGAGAAGCTTTTGCCCTTCTTTCTGCTCATCAGAAACCAACTTGCCTCAGGAAAGAGCTTCACACACTTCCAGTGACTGTTCTCTCCCATTCTGGAACCTGATTTATCTGGTGTTAGCAATTTGTTTATGATAGGGAGAGAGAGGAAATTAGCAAGTCCTTCCATTCCTACATTGTAAGACTCTGCTCTCCAAATGTGTAGAAAGCAGGAGAGGTAATAATAATAGTGATATGGTGATAGTGATGATGATAATCATGTACTGAATCCTTCCAGACTTGGTGCCAAGAACTTTGCATTACTTTAACCCTCATAACCTTACACATTGCAATTACTATCTCCACCATATAGATGAGAAAACTGTGGTTTA
The DNA here is from genome assembly GCA_004027655.1 of Graphiurus murinus. Taxonomy (NCBI): domain Eukaryota; kingdom Metazoa; phylum Chordata; class Mammalia; order Rodentia; family Gliridae; genus Graphiurus; species Graphiurus murinus. The sequence goes on from PVLC010029504.1 coordinate 1,413, forward strand.
GATGATTAAGAAGCTTATTTGAGTTCATGTAGCTGTAAGTGCTGCAAATTCATCTTATAATTAAAACCTATCAATTTCCCAGTAAGGGAAAACCATTTTGCCTGAGCAGCTCCAACTCCATTGCCTGGGATGCTCTCTCTCTCCTTGGGAGCAAAGACTGACACTGCCTGCTGCTCTGAATGAGGGGAGTCCTGTTTTCTCTATAAAGTTCCACCCCTGAGAAAGTCTGTCCATTTTTGTTACTATAACCAAACACCTGAGGCAGTCAATTTCATAAGGAAAAAAGTTCATCTTAGCTTATAGTTTTGGAGGTATAAGGTTTAGGGGCCACATCTGGTGATGACCTTCTTGCTAATAGTTCCAAGGTGGCTCATGATATCACATGAAGAGGCACTGCATGTATGTGTCTATCTTTGTGTCTATCCTGCTCTTCTTATAAAGCCACCAGCATTCAAGTGTAGAGCCACACTCTAAGACATTATTTAATCCTAATCCCTTCCCAAAGGCCTCACATCTAAACACAATAGTCAGATTAGGTTTCCACTAATACCTCACAATGAGGATTAAATTCCAACAAATTCAAGCTTTGGAGAATATGCAAACTACATCTAAACCATAGCAGCTGGCATGGAAAAAATGCTTTAGTCAATACTGAGAGAGAACACGAGAAAAGCAAGCTAAGAAAATACACAAAACACGAAACCCGTCCAGCTTACAATTTTGCGATCCTTCCTCACTGACTTCCCCCTGGGCTGGTGAGTCTGGCTGCATCGCGGGTCCTGCACACACGCACGGTGCTCCCAAAGGGCTGAGATGTATTTTTGCTCACTAAACAGGTACCTCGCACCCTGAGTCTCCTCTTTTAACAGCTGCAGGATGCTGATTAGCACCAGGATGAGCTGTCCCTGCAGGTGCAGGCACTTCCCTTGAGTCTGAGGCCAAGGTACAATGCCCCTGAAAATCAGCAGCACAGGCAGAAGTGGCAGGGACTGGGGGTTTCACTTCCATGCTCTGCCGTCGCCCCCCCCCCCCCCCCCCCCCCCCCCCCCCCCCCCCCCCCCCCCCCCGCCCCGAGGTAAAGCAGCTGGAGAGGAAAGTGCACAGCAGTTGCTTTGACAAGAGAGATTGTCCTGCAAAGGTCTGAATGCAGCCCAGGGACACCTGCTAGAATCAGGGTGGACCAGGCCCCCTGCATGCCCGAGTCCACTGCCTCTGTGTCCCCATCTCCCTCCTCTCATTTGCATAGGCCCCAGCTGCTCAGAGTGTGGGGAAGAGATGGGGGAGGATTTCCTAGTAGTGTCCATGTCTCTTGTAAGAGAAAACTGCATCCTATAGATGATCAGAATCCTTGACATTCCTCATTCCTATGCCTGACATCCCTCCCTACCCTCAACTCCTCCTTCAGAAAAAGAAATTTAGCTCCAAAGTGAAACCTCTTTTTCCAGATCATAGTTCCATATAAGAATCTATTAACCTATTTATTTATTTATGTTTTGGTTCAGCTTTGGCTTGAAGACACTTTGTTGGTGGAGTTTCTTCACTTGAGAAGATGTTGCTAAACTTGTTTAATGCCAACATTTCTCTCAGCAAGGCACTCATGGGTTTGGAAATGTACTTTATTGCTGTTAGTCTGCTATTATTGTCTATGGTCAAAAAAAATCCTATTTTGTACAAGAGACTGAGATTCAGAGAGAATGGGAAATTTGCAAAGTGGGGCCTGCTATTTGCCTTTGAAGGGTGGCGTCTCCTTTTGTTTCTTTCTTTTGACATTTAGCTATTTTCGAGTCCTGAATTTCACCATTGATTGGTAGATTTGCAAAGAGCAGAGAATATTCAGAAGTCCATCAGAAAAGTAGACATGGAAGGAAGGATCAAAGGTGTCATGTCAGAAACACTGTTGTAAAGAACCATGTTTTCCTGGGGTGCAAATGTGATTTTTTCCCCTTTTCTCTGGCTCTCAAGAGATTCTTAAGAAGGTCTATATGTTTTACAAATTTGGTTCTTGGTTTGTTGTAATGACACAGGTTGCTGAGTGTCGGAAGGAACTTTGTTCTAGGTAGCTAGTTCTCCAAGGAATTTGAAGGACATTTGCAATGAATCTGACCCCAATTTGCATTTTTGGAGCCAACCCACAGCCTGGAGCAGTCACCCATTCAAGCTTTTGACTCGAGCATATGAAAAATTGGTGCTTATGTTGCAATCTTTTGAGTTGTGGGGTAGTTTGTTATGCGGCATAAGTGCAACATTCACTGAATAATACACCCTTCTCTCTCCATTCTACTTTCTCATCTGAGCAAAACAATTTCTCTACTTCTGGCTCTGCTTCTATTTCTCAGAACCACTTGGGACACAAACATATTCTAAGATTTCTTTTTCTTTCTAGGTTGTCTTTCTTGAAGTTTAAACTGGGAAACAACACAATCTTTTTTTAGGATGTAAAATACTGTGAGCCTGAGGACATGGGAAACTTGTCTGTGTAGGATCTCAGATATCAAGCTATAAAGCTAAAAATTTCTGAGAAGAATTTAATCATTCCTTCTATTGTTTTATGCTCTTTAGAGAGGCAGAAAAAAATCACTGGTCCTTCTTAGGACAGATGGTACCATGAATAGGTAGGTTAATATAGTGGCTCACTGTGGCTCCAGGGAGGGCTGCCTTTGTTCCCTTCCAGAGGGCCAAATGCCCCAGGGATGGCAGGATCCATTTAATTAGACCTTGCTAAAAGAACTTTAGATACACACATATTTCTGTCATTGAGTAGTTATTGAAATCAGTGTGTGGCATCTTATGGTTTTTACTTTCGAATTTCTCTACTAGTAAGCATGCAGAGGATGTGTTAAAGATGCCTAATCTGTAATCTCTACTATGAATTCAGTAAGTGGCGTGGAACCATGGTGACGGAAAAATAGTAATTTAAAATCACTTTTATGATAGCTTTGACCACGAGATTATGAAGACCAGACTCCCTTCCAAGTAGATACTGGCGTGACTACGTTAGATTAGGATAAGAGAAAGGTATGAAGACAGTCAAGTTCCAACATGTATTACTTTCTACAGAAGTCCCAGCTCAAGATTCACCCCTGGGTCTGAGCCTCAGCTCCAGGGTCCCTCTGCTTTGAAGGCTTCCTTCTCCTCTTTCAATCCACATCCTACCGGTTCCTCATTGCCCACCCCAACCCACAATCTCCCATCTTTTCCTTTTGCATTTTGTTATTTCGTCAAAATATACAAGTCCTATAGCTATAGGGAGCTGTATTCTTATTCCAACATGTTCTCGAGCCCATCTGCACATAGATGTTATCTTAGCTTGTTTTGCATTACTCTATCAGAACACCATGGACTGGGCAAGTTGTAAGCAATAGGAGTGTATTTGGTTGGTGGTTCTGGAGGCTGGAAAGTCTAAGACTGAGGGACCACACCTGGCACAGACCTTCTTCTTGAGGAACACCATGATGGAAGACCTCACATGGTGAAAGAGTATGCAAGAGAGAGAGGAGGGGGCGAGGGTGTCTGTTCATTGGGAACCCAGTTCCTCCATAATGGCATCAGTCCATTTTATAAGGGTCACCTCTCAAAAGACTCATCTTCCTTCATTTTTCCTCCCTCTCTCCCTCTTTCCCTCCCTTCATCCCGGCTTCCTCCCTCCCTCCTCCCCTCCCTCGCTTCCTTCCTAGAGCTGGGACCTTGTATATGCTAGGCAAATGCCCTACCACTGAGCTACATCCCAGCCCAATTGTGTGTGTGTTGTGTTTGTTTGTTTTTTGCAGTACTGAGGCTAGAACCCAGAGCCATGCACAGTCCCTCTGCCACTGAGCACTTCATCACTGAACTAAATCTCCTTCCCTGACTCACCTTTTAAGACCAACTCAGTGGCAATTAAATTCCAGCATGAGTTTTGGAAAGGATATTCAAACTACGGCATATTCATCATCTCAATCACTAGAAATTAAACATGTTTAATTAAACATTAAACAATCATATGCCTCCCCATGCCCTACATAGATGTTTTGGATATTTAGAAAGAATCCATACGGGCCTGTCACATATAATGACATAGCTATTACAGAGTGAACTGGTTGTGCCCCTCGAGCTCCATACCAGATAGGGCAAGAACTGCGTGTACTTCACAATTTAGCACTCTGTTAACAATGTTCTCGATTTTATGTATGTTATGTATGTAAGGCTTGTCCCCTTGACAACATAATCTCCTTGAGGGAAAGAACTTCTTTTTTTATAACTACCAGAGTTAGGCATATAATAACAGAAGCAAAGCGAGTAGGCCTGGATGTGTTTACTTTATCAGTACCGCACTTGTTCCAGTCAGCATTCTTGCAACTATAATCTAAAAAATTGACCATGTAACTTAAAAGAAGATTTATTTTCTTACAGTTTGGGCTCAGTCTATGTGAGGCCAGAGGCCATGTGTCAATGTGTAGTGCACTGGGTTCCCTGGGTAAGGGTTACGGGACGTAGTGGGTGCGGAGCAGGGCAGGATCAGCAACTGCACGTTTATTGAAAGCTTCAGCTTGATACTTATAGACAGAAATACAATAGACAGGCTTTCATAAAATCCTAAGATGCTTTGTACAGAACTGGAATGAATAAGATACAGTCCTAATCTAACAACCTTCCTGTCCCAAGTCTCCTTGCTCTACATTTCTTTTTCCTTTCTTCAAAATGTACCCAAGCATATTAGAAGTCTGGAACACAATTTACCTGTTACCAGTCCAAGATGCTGCTTCCTTATCGTAAGAAGAAATTCCGGCAGAACACCATGCTGCTTGCAGAGAAAGTCTGCTTTCTCCTTGTACTTGGTCTGCCAGGTATTCAACAACATAGTATCGACCTCATTTAAGTCTCAGATAGAGCCTGCACTCAAGGCTGGAACTGTTTCTCCACAGCCACGGATCTCAGGACATGGTGGCAGGAGGCTGAGAGAGGGAGAGCACGTGGGCTGGGCTTCTCCATCACAGAGGCTGCAAGCAGGAAAGCAGGAGAAGGAGGAGGAGCCAAACACAATGCCCAAGGCCGCACCCGGGGCACCTGCCTTCTCCAGCCACCCTACCGGCCTACTGCCTGCGGGCACTACCCAGGCAAACCCACTGCTGGGGTTATAACCCTCCTGACTCAACTGTAAGATCACCCTTTCACCTTATGCCTGGAGAGCCTCTATTCAGCCTCCATCTTCTCCAGGAAGCCCCCATTAAAGGCAATTGGAAAGACACTCCAGGCCCTTTTCCAAAGAGTAACTTGGGCACCTCTTATTTCAGTTATTAAAAAAGAAAGCTCTGGCCGGGTGTGGTGGCGCACGCTTGTAATCCCAGCCTCTAAATGCTGAGTTTTTGGCTATGTGGTTGAAAAGCAGAATCACATTGGATATTATTTTAGATTCCAGTGTTAATATAGTCCTGAGATCCCATCATACATCCATTTGAAAGCTATATATTCTGTTATTAAATGAAGGTGAGAGTCCTGGTGGTGGGAATTTCAGTGATGGGTAGAATCCAGCCTGTTTTTAGAAAGTCAGGTGGGTGTCTCCATGCTCTTGGTTTATTCTGCAGATGTTTACAGTCCAAAGCTTTGGGAGAGATTTGGGAGACAACAGACTAGAGTGGGTTTAGGAAAATGCAGACTTCTCTTTCTCCTCCCAGCAAGCCAGCAGCAGCCAGCCTGGTGTTCCAGCCTCCTCCACGGACTCCCATGTGCTTTTCTAGAATGGCTCCTCTTCCTTCTCAATACTCTCCCTAAGCCAAGGCCAGTTTGTGCTGGCATATCAGTGAGCATCAGAATCCCCCAGAGGGTTTGCTGAGACCCGGGCTATAGGATCCTAGCCTGGAGTTTCTGGTGCAGTGTGTGAGGGCAGGACCAGAGAATCTGTATTTCTAATAAATTTCCAGGAGATGTTGACTGTGCAGGTGGGAGCACACTTTGATTACCATTGCCCTTGACAAACTGCCAAGTCCCTGGCCCTAATACTCACCCCTCATGATGATGATGGTGATGATAACAATAACAATAATAATAGTTATTATTAAACTTGTCAATTTCCCTGGACCTCCTTCCCCTTTCTCATCTTCTATCACAGCTCAATGCTCATTTTTCTTCACAATTTATTTCTTTTCTTTTCCTCTCTCCCTCCTTTTCTCCCTTCCTATTTTCTTTAGTGTTGAGCCTAGGGGTATTCTACTTCTTAGCTATACCCCTCTCCCCCCCTTTTTAAGTTTATTTATTTACTTTTTAATTTGTAAACAGGGTCTCACTGATTTGCTCAGGCTGCCTTCTAACCTGCAATCCTCCTGTCTCAGCCTCCCGGGTACTGGGATGACAGGTGTGTACCATGATGCCCAGCTCACAGTTTATTTCAAATATGCTTCATCTATACTGCTTTTTCTGACTTCTGTGGTATAACCCACTTGCAACCACCTGGGCTCCACACTTCTCTTAGCCTTGTCACTGCTCTGATCATGGAATGTATGTGCTTCCTTTATCACTCAGCCAAACCACATGCTACTGATGACAAAGAACAAATCTTAATCTTCTCTCTTTAATCCTTCTTTAGATTCTCAAAGGGCTTATTGTAGATTTCTTAAGTGGGATTCGAGTATACAATGACATCTCTGGTAAGATTGGCTCTTTTGCCCTCGTTTCTACAGAATCGAATATTAACTATGGCGAGACCTAGTATGTACACATCCCAGGTTTTCTATACTGGAAGCCAGGCTCCTATTTGATCTATGATATCAAAGGGGTGATATTTGCTCAACGATTTGCAGACCCCAAATCTCTTCTTTAGCATTGTGCCTAATTCTTTTTTAAAACAGCTTGTGACTAGAATGGGGAGGGCTTTTAAAATAATCCCAATTTAATTAGAAACACTGGATGTTAATTTGATTTTTTTTTATTTTTGTGGGACAGAAGTTCTGTCTCTTGCTCTCTGCAACGAGGACTACTCTTCTCTCTAACCCCCCTCTCTCTTCTTGGCCATCTTTCTTGGTTGACAATTAAATCCAGGGGCTGAGTTCCCAGCAATTCCATTTCTCATGGTAGCATGTGGCTTTGGGCAGTTATGCAGCCATCCAATTACCAGAGAAGTCTAATAAGCTAATGAGTGTCCCAGGGCGCTCACTTAGGAGGGGCTTGGAGACTCTGAAAGCACTCTCTGCCAGTTACCTGGAAACATGGAGACAGCCCAGTACACAGGCATTCCCCCCATCCCCCTTCCCCGGAAGAGTAAACACGGGGGTTTCCTTGGAGATAGCTTTCCCAGAGTTTGAATACTTGCCTTTCCCAACTTTGTCCAGCAAGGCAAACTGCCAGGATGTTACACAGGGTGAGCATCTCTGTTATCTAATATGAAAAAATGTGCCCCAGACTGTTACTGTGGGAAAAAGAGTAGAAATACTATTTTCAAGCGCTACTTAAAAAAGTCTTTCACCTATATTGTCCCTGACTTCTTTGAGGCAGCCAAAAACATACATGTGATTTGGAAGTCATCTACACAGTTTTAAAAAGAAGAATAATGAATTGCTTGCAAGTGTTATATAATTTATTGGTAGAAAGATGAGCGAACTCTTTTAGTCAACACCCACCACCCCCTCCACAAAAACAATAAATCATCTCAAATGGCAGAATTCTTTTTCTATGATGTTGAAACTTGAGTTCTTTTTACCACACATCAAACTCTGAGACAGGGGCAGTAGTTTTAGAAAATTTCCCAGGGTCTGGTTTCCCAATCTGGAGGACCTTGGCTTCCATTCCTGTTAGTAAGGCTATTTCAGCCTATATTTGTGCTACATATTTTTCAACCTCTACTTTAAGTTTACTCTTCAACTTATATTTTACTCTGTGTTTCAAGACTTAAGGCCATATAAGGGAAGACAATTACAAAAGTACATTCTAAGAAGATTTAGAAAGTTGGTTCATATGCCACACTGTGCTTGTCTACAAAGACATAATGAAAAACATCTACACATAAAAATTGTCTAATTGCCATGGTGGCACACACCTGAAATCCAGTACTTGGGAAGCTGAGATAGGAGGATTGCAGGTTCGAGGCCAGACTCAGAAACTTAGCAAGGTTCTGTTTTAAAAAACAATTATATATACATATATATATATATACATATATATATATGTATATATATATATGTATGTATGGACCTATTAGACACATATAGACTCTTTCACCCAACCACAAGTGAATTCACATTTTTCTCAGCTGCACATGGAACCTTCTCCAAAATAGACCACGTTCTGGGCCACAAAGCAAGCATTGGGAAATTAAAAAAATGTAACATAATTCCCTGCATCTTTTCAGACCACAATGGAGTGAAACTAGAAATCAACTCTAAGAAGATCCAGAGTAACCATGTAAACACATGGAGACTGAACACCACACGGCTGAATGAGGAATGGATCATAGAAGAAGTAAGAGGAGAAATTGAAAAATTCCTAGAAACCAATGAAAACAGAGACACAACATATCAAAACCTCTGTGACACTTTGAAGGTAGTACTAAGAGGAAAATTCATAGCACTGAGTGCCCACATAAGAAGAACAGAAAATCACTAAATAAATAACATAATGACACAGCTCAAAGCCCTTGAAAAACAAGAACAGTCTAACCCCAAAGCCAGTAGAAGAGAGGAAATCATGAAAATCAGAGCAGAAATTAATGAAGTAGACAATAAAAAAAATACAGAAAGTCAACAAAACCAAAAGCTGGTTTCTTGAAAAAATAAACAAGATAGATAAACAATTACCAAAATAAGAGATGAAAAAGGTGATATTACCACTGACACTATGGAAATACAGAGGATCATCAGAAACTATTTTGAAAAACTATACTCCAACAAAATGGAAAATCTAGAGGAAATTGACAAATTTCTAGACACATGTAACCTTCCTAAATTGAGTCAAGAAGATATAGAAAACTTAAACTGACCAATAGCAATCAAAGCGATAGAAACAGCAAAAGATAGAAACTGCAATAAAGAGTTTACCATTAAACAAAAGCCCAGGGCCAGATGGTTTTCCAAGTGAATTTTATAAAACATTTATAGAAGAGCTAATCCCAAACTATTCCATGAAATAGAAAGAAATGGGACTCTCCCAAACACATTCTATGAAGCCAACATCACATTAATACCAAAGCCAAATAAAGACAGCTTAAGAAAAGAAAATTATAAGCCTATATTGTTGATGAATTTAGATGCTAAACTGCCAAACAAAATGCAAGCAATGCGCATTCAAAACCACATCAAGAAAATTATACACCATGACCAAGTCGGGTTCATCCCAGGGATGCAAGGCTAGTTCAACATACAAAAAACAATCCATGTAATACACCACATAAACAGAATCAAAGACAAAAATCACATGATCATCTCAACTGATGCTGATAAAGCATTTGACAAGATCCAACACCCATTCATGCTAAAAGCACTGCAGAGAATTGGAATAGAAGGAACATACCTCAACATCATAGAGGCAATATACAATAGGCCCACAGCCAACATCATATTAAATGGAGAAAAACTGCAAGAGTTCCCATTAAAAACAGGAATAAGACAAGGATGCCATTATCACCTCTTCTGTTCAATATAGTACTTGAGACTTTAACCAGAGCAATAAGGCAAGAGAAGGAAATCAAAGGGGTAAAAATAGGGAAAGAAGAACTAAAACTATCCCTTTTTGCAGATGACATCATACTATACTTAGAAGACCCAATAAAGTCAGCCAAAAATCTTTTAAAACTGATCAACAAATTCAGCAAAGTGTTTGGATACAAAATCAATCTTAAAAAATCAGAAGCTTTCCTGTATGCCAACCATAAATCCACTGAAAAAGAAATCCAGAAAACAATTCCACTCACAATAGCACCCCGAAAAAATACTTAGGGATAAACCTAGGCAGAATAAATATCATCAAAATGGCCATCCTCCCAAAAGTGATCTACAGATTCAATGCAATACCCATGAAATTACCAAGGTTATTCCTCACAGACATAGAAAAATCAGTCCTTAAATTCATTTGGAACAACAAAGAGATGAGGATAGCCAAAGTAGTTCTCAGCAACAAGAACCATGCAGGAGGTATCACAATACCTGACTTCAAACTCTACTACAAAGCCACAGTAATAAAAACAGCATGGTATTGGCACAAAAGCAGACACATAGACCAATGGAGCAGAATAGAAGACTCAGAAACAGACCCATGTGCTTACAGTCAACTGGTTTTTGACAAGGGAGCCAAAAATATACACTGGGAAAAAAATAGCCTCTTTAACAAATGGTGTTGGAAAAACTGGTTAACCATATGCAGGAAAATGGAAAATAACCCCACTTTCTCACCCTGCACAAGAGTCAACTCAAGGTGGATCAAAGACCTGGAAGTTAGGCCAGAGACCTTGCAGCTACTTGAAGAGGTATAGGACCAAGACTTCAACACACAGGCACAGGTAAAAACTTTCTCAACAAGACCCCAAAAGCACAAGCTCAAGGAAGATCAATAGATGGGATTGCATTAACCTGAAGAGCTTCTCTGCAGCAAAGGAAACTATCAAGAACCTCAACAGAGAGCCCACAGAGTGGGAGAAAATTTTTGCCAGCTACTCTTCTGATAGAGGTATAATATCTAAGATATACAGAGAACTCAAGAAAATCACAGCTAAGAAAACAAATAACCCAATCAAAAAATGGGCAAAGGATCTAAATAGTCACTTCACAAAAGAAGAAATACAAATGGCCAATAAATGTATGAGGAAATGTTCTACATCATTAGCAATCAGAGAGATGCACATCAAAACTACCTTGAGATTTCACCTAACTCCAATCAGAATGGCAATCATCAAGAACATAAACAACAAATGCTGGCGAGGGTGTGGAGAAGTGGCAACCCTATTACATTGTTGGTGGGATTGCAAATTAGTGCAACCACTTTGGAAAACAGTATGGAGGATCCTCAGATGAATGGGAATGAACCTACCATATGATCCAGCAATACCACTTCTGGGTATCTACCCCAAAGAATGGAAACCAAACTACCAGACTAATGCATGTGTATCTATGTTTATAGCTGCACAATTCACAATTGCCAAACTATGGAAACAGCCAAGATGTTCATCAACAGATGAATGGATTACAAAACTATGGGATATGTACACAATGGAATTTTACTCAGTCATGAAGAAGAACAAAATCATGTTATTTGCAGGAAAATGGATGCAACTGGAAAACATTATGTGAGATTAGTCAGTCACAAAGAGTAAAAAAGCATATGTTCTCCCTAATATGTGGAAGCTAGGGAGAAGATGGGGCATAAGTGGGTCTCCAGATGAAAAATGGAGAAACCCTAGATGTATTGATGTATAAATATATGAATATATGATATATTTATAAATATATAAACATGTATGATACATACCTATTTATAAACATATATAATATACATATAATATATATAATATATTTATAAACATATAATATAATATATTATATACATTAATATATATAATATACATTAATATAAATATAAATATATATTTATGAACATATAAATATATATGATATATACATATAATAGGTATATATATGATAAAAAGGATAGCTGGTATAACTCAGAAATAAAATGCCCCTGGATTCATGCCCAGTACCTCCCCCACATACCCAGTGGCTACAGAGTAATTTAGAAGAAAAAATACAGGGAATCTGAAAGGATTGAATCTCATAATAAGAAACATATATCATGATATCTCATAGCCCTGCTTATACATCTGTGACTTACATTTTCTAGGAAACACAATGCCCAAGACAATGTTCAGATCAGGATGTGCAAGCTTGATTAGAATGAAAGACCAGGGAAGAGGCTAAAGGAAGGAAGGATTTAAATAAAACTCGGGTGGTCCCCAACCAACCAACGTTGAGTTACATAGCTACAAAGAACAGATGACTTCACGCCAACCAGGTGGAGAACAAAGTGGTGATGAGCCACTGAAGTCCCGTCTGGATACTTTTGGGTGGCTTTTCAGTGGCAAAGGAATCCAAACCCACGTGATGTGGCTGGTGCAGATAGGCTAGGGGCCAGACTGCGGGAGCAGAACTAGGTGAACTGTGTCCCGACCCCTGACTAGACACCGCGTGTGCTCAGTGGGGTGTGTGTCCATCAAGCCATTTCCCCAGTGCACACCCTGAGGTTCCACTAGATTCCTTTGGCCCTTCCAGCCTGCCGGTTTGCTGGGAGCAGCCTTAGGAGGTGCTGTGCATTCTCCAGGAGGCTAAGGGAACAGAAATGAAGCAGGAGCACTTTTTAGGGATCAGGTTAAGTCGCAGGTGTCACTGCTGAAATGCAAATGAAAGTTCTCAGGACAGGTCAGCTGTGGGTGCTTGGACAGGGATGGCTATGCTTATCATTCCCCTGGCTGAGCACCCTTTTTCTTTTTATATTTTGTCTATTATCACCACTAAAGGAATAATAAGAAGTTTGAATATAAGGTTCCCTTCTCTCATTCAGTTTTTTTTTTTTTTTTTTTGGTACTGGGGATTGAACCCAGGGGCATTCTACCTCCGAGCTACACCCCCAGCCCTATTTTTTATTTATTGTTTGTTTTGAAACTGGGTCTCACTAAGTTGCGGAGCACCTCACTAGGTAGCTGAGGCTGGCCGCGAACCCGGATCCTCCGGTCTCAGCCTCCCGAATGCTGGGATTACAAGCGTGCGCCACCACGCCCGGCTCTCATTCAGTTTTTAAAAACTAATCGATATTTGCCAGAAAATTTTAGGTAATTTAGGAGTTCAGGACTAAGTTTTTGGATGAGAGGAAAAATGAATTTGAATTAAACTTGAATTTTATATGTATATGTGTATCTATGTATGATAACTTGAATTATATATGTATATACAAGTTACATAAATAATTTATATATACTTTTGAATATAATACACACATATGTTTGTGTGTATATTATGTTATATTATGTGTGTGTTATACATATGTATAAAAAATATATATTTTTTTATAATGCTGAGAATCAAACCTAAGGCTTTGCTCCTGCTAGACAAATGCTCTAACTTGAGCTACACCCCAGCCCTTGAACTTGAATTAGCATTGGGTAGTGGAGAAAATCTGAATTCACCAGCTGGGCAACTTCAGAATTCAGCACTCTGTCCTTGTCACCTGTGTGACCTTGGCCAGGCAACTGACCTTGTTGGCCTTTAACTTCCTCATTTATAATCGCAGCTACTTCACAGAGTGGTTTTCCTGGCTAACTGTGGCATGACTGCCCCTCATTTAACGGTGCCTATGCCTGCTTCTAAACAGCCTGGAATCAATATTCATCTTCTTCCCCTTTCCATTTTTTTTCTTTTCTTGGTAGTACTGAGGATTAAACCCAGGGGCATCCTACCTATGAGTTACACCTCCAGTCCTATTTTATTTTCTGTTTTGAAGTTGGGTCTCACTAAATTGCTGAGACTGGCTTTGAATCTGTGATCCTCCTGTCTCAGCCTCCCAAATACCGCGATTACAGGTGTGTACCACTATGCCCGGCTCTCTTTTTCTTCATTTATAGTTGTATTAGTGGTGAAAGCTAAACAGTCAATCTTAAGGACCAAGTTTTCTGACTAGAGAAGAAATGAACTTGAACTATATATGTAACTTGAATTATATATGTGTACATATAAAATTACATATAATTTATATATAATTTTGTATATATAATATCTATAATTTTAGTTTTCTTTCCTTTTTCCTTTCCTATTTTTTTGTGGTACTGGGGATTGAACCCAGGGACATTTTGCTTCTGAGCTATACCCACAGCCCTATTTTATTTTTTTATTTTGAAGTAGGATCTCAATAAGTTGCTGAGGATCTTGCTAATTTGCTGAGAGTGGCCTTGAACCTGCCATCCTCCTGTCTCAGCCTCCCAAGTACTGGGATAGAGGCCTGTGCCACCGTGTCAAGCTCCCCTTTCTTTTATTTATGGTTCTATCAGTGGTGAGCATTAAACAATACATTTTTTCAGCTTTCTTCATTGGAAACTCTTTTGGTTGGTTCCTCTATCCTTTCTACATATATAATTATGGACTCTTTTTTATTTTTATAGTGCTGGGGATCAATCCCAGAGCCTCACACATGCTAAGCAAGGGCTCTACCCCTGAGATACACCCTGGCCTTTTTACTTTTTGTTTATTTTCACAATACTGGGATTCAACCCAGGGCCTCAAGCATGCTACTCAGGATCTCAAGCAAGCTAGGCAAGCATTCCACCACTGAGTTACACCCCCAGCCCCACACCCTCATTTTTGGTGCGTTTTCTCACTTTCTGACACTATAACATGCTTCTGATTTCATTTCCTGTCCAAGGCCAGGAATCAGCCATATCTACAGGGAGCCTTTGGTATTAGACACCAAATCTGGGTGCCAGGTGGGCTCTCATGCCTTATTAATAAACTTTATTCTTTACAATAATTTTGGATTTACAATAAAATTGAGAAGATTGTTCAGAGAACTCACATACCTCAAAGTTTTGCTGATATTATGAAATATTACTATGATATATATATATGCATATATATATTAGTATATATGAGTATAGTATTATATTAGTGTTATATTAATTCGTGACAATTAATCAATATTGATATGTTACTAACTAAAGTCCATCCTTTATTCAGATTTCTTTAGTTCTTACATACTATCCTTTTTCTGCCCCAAGATTCCATTCAGGATACCATATTGCATTTAATTGTCATGTCTCATCAAAGTCCTCTTGGCTGTGCATTTTCTTGGACTTTCATTGTTTTTAATGAATTCAATAGTTTTACTACTCGGGCATCTTGTGGGTTACCCCTCTTTTGGGATTCATCTGATATTTTCTCATGATTGGACTGGGGTAATGGATTTTGGAGAGGAATACCCAGAGCTGAAGTGCCATTCTTAGTACATCATGCCAAGGGTTCGTGCTGTCAAGATGACTTAGGATGTTGACCTTGACCTTCACCATCTAAGGAAGTGTTTGTCAGGTTTCTGCACTGTGAAGTTACTCTCTTTTCTTCTTTGCAGAGAACTCTTTGGAAAGAAGTTGCCATGCACAGCCCACACTTAAGAAATGGAGATTCGTGTTCTCTTTCTTGAGGGTAGGATTTCTACATATATTACATGTAATGCATTGCATGGGGTCTTTATGTTTTGTTTTCTGATATCTGTTTTTCTATGCTAGAAATGAAGCACCTATTTAGTATATATTAGTATAGTATTATACTATATATTATATATTATGTACTTTGCCAATTTGAATTAAGCAGATACATAGTCCTTGACTTACTAGATTTAGAACAATCGATGATGATAGATGGGCCTATTTTTAACCTAAGGTGACACATTTCTCAGTTACTACATCTGTTGCAATGTAGTAAAAACTTGGTCCTGTTTTACGTACTTGAATGTTATTTTCGTAAATACCATTATTGCATCTGAAATGTATCAGAAATACCATGACTCATGAACAGTTGCCTTCCATTCTTAATCATCTCCTAATTTCCACATGGTGAAAGATTTCCAAGTTTCCTGATGGTTGACCAAGGAAAACTAGGCTCTTGTCTTATTTTAATGAATAATTGGCCACTTAACACACTAGCTGAACTGGAGGTAAGGGTGAAGAGCACGTTTCCTACAATAATTACTGGTTGCTTCCTCTTAAGTGGCAGCGCTGTATAGCCTCACATTAAGTATGAAATGCATAGAAGCTGAGAGGACTTTAAGGTTAAAAGAAAAACAAAATACTCCCTGGGGTTTTAATCACTAATTACAGGTCTATAAATAACTGTTTCTTGAATTCGGAAGGCATTTGGTCTCCTGGATATGATTTAGTTTGGCATATGGGCTTGCCAGTTTTTTTCCTGCCTCCCTTTGTGAACTACTTGGAATGACTAGAGAGGTCAGACATGAAGACAGGTGGTGAAAATATTCGTGGGGCGCAGGGGGGGGGGACACAAATACTAATTGTCTGGATTTGCCAGCCGTTCTATTTAGTGACCTAAAGGAGTTGACCTGGCACTATATTTAGATTTTGCAAGATGGCATGTTTACAGGCACTTATTTTCCAAGTACTATTGTGTTTTCATTGAAAAGATTTATACCAGTTTGTTGTAGCACCTGGTCCTTGTAATGCATAAGATCTCAGTTGGTGAGAAATCCTCACTGGGAAAAAATATTCAACCTAGAAAGAAGTGCAGCTATTTTTCTCTCTTTTTGAGTAAAAATTTCTATGAATTTCAAAGTCAGCAGCAAAACTTTAATATATGTATGATAAGCATGGGGATCCTTAGAGAAAAGCAATATTTTAAAATCTAATTTGCATAACCTGAAAAATCTTTGTGTGGTTATCTGCCAATATTTGTGCTCTTTGTTTTATATATCATTGTTTTGAGTAATTTAGGATTATGTCTCTTTTGAAGGCCCTGTTGAGTGGGATTATTATCTATTTTGTAGTATGTGGAGGAAAATTAACACCTAGATACTAGTTATGCCATCTATTTTGATAGAATATAAATTCATGTAAAACATAATTAGATTGGTTTCAAGGCATTTCCTGAGGAACTAGAAGAAAAATCTCTTCATCTTGTGCTTCAAAGGGAGAGATGGTCGAATGTCTGTGAGTTAAAAGTTCCAGTCCAATTAGAAAATAATGCAGTTCCTTTACTTCATAAAGTTCACTTTTTCCCTCAAGGTATTCAATGTTTTACATATATTATTTCATATTTTTTGAAGGTGGACCAGAACTTAACTTTTGGTTTTTACATTATTTAGTAGAGTAGGAGCTTGGGGCAATGAGAGGTTTAAGTCAAGAGTTTGCCATAGACCAAGTGTTTGGAATTTTAATCCCAAACTTATTCTACCAGGTTCTTATCTTAAGATTCTGGAAACTTTAGAATAGGAAGGTTGGTTAGCAATATTCCAGATGACTCTCTTTGCTTTTTTTTTTTTTTTCTTGATTTCTCTTAACATACTCTGAACCTTCTACTCTACAAAAGACAATGAAGAAAATCTGTTCATTAACCAAACTAAGTTTATTATACCTAGAGTAAAAGAGAAATCACCCTGATGGTCACAGCAGAGTCTCAGAATGGAGAGCTAGGGAAGATGCTTACTGGACTTTAGGCCTGGACTCAAGGTATGATGAATCTTACAACGCAAGAAACAGGTTGGGGATGGACTGAGTTTACGCATAATCCTCTGGTAGGTAGCCACGTCAAGGCTACAACATTGAAGCAAGTCTGGATGAGAAAAGTATTACTCCACAGCGTTGTTTTTAAGGAATAATTATTTCCTTGAGCAATTAGGTCAATTATTTTATGCTACTTCACCCAGGAAAAGGGTTGTTTAACATGGGCAACGAGATTATGTTGGTTTCAGTCCTCAGTATACACACATCCACACTCTCATCAACCCCGTTGGCTTCACTTCTGCTCTGGGCTACTGTATTCTACCACCACCTTCTCTCACCTGGAACGACTCAAGAACCTTCTCGTGGCTCTTTCTGCTTTTGCCTCTATTTTTCTAAAGGCCATTCTCTACACAGTGGCCAACTGATCATTTTTACCCTACTTACAATCTCCCCAAACTTTCACACTGGACTTGCTGAGCAGGTGGCATCTGTTGCCCCTGTCCTCGGGAGCAGATATTCAAGCAGCTCCACCCACTGTGTCTTGGAGTCACCAAGGAGCACAGAACACAGTAGAGCACGGGATGGAGCAATGCTTTGCTCATGTAGAGAAGAGACAGAACAACATCCACTTGAGTAATGGGGGTCGGTCCCCCATCACTAGTGGGTCCCTCCCAGCAGCCAACACAGGACAGCGGGCTTGGGCACATTTTTCTTGTAAGTAGAGGGACCCACCTGTCCCCTCAGGGGACAGATGTGTAGTGGGGTTGGCCAATTGTCCCATGGCTTGACTCGTACCCTAAAGCAGAACATACTGAATCTAAAACGGAAAGCTACTCTGACACAGGGTGGTAGGCCAGCACAGGTTGGGAGAACTCTTTATCAGAAAGGAAAGGCTCATTATTATATGGCTGAGAGGGGAATTCATAAAACTGCATGAAACTTTCTTTCCCAATAGCATGCAGAATAAAACCAAAATGTCTTACATTAACATAGGCTGTGCATAGTCTTTGTTGCCTCCCTCTGTGCTCAGAGGTAGAACTTCCCTGGTTCAATACCCAGCACCACGCAAACACACACACACACACACACACACACACACACACACACACACACACACACACACACACACACACCACATTTACTTAGTCTGTGGGGGGTTAGTGAAACACTCGCATGCATTGCTGGTACAAATACGTATCAGGGCACAGTTTGGCAATATCTATTAATGATAGAAATGTTCATGCCTCTGTTGCAGCATTTCTACATCTAGGTATCCTGCAGCTATAATTGCACATGTGAAAAATCAGGTACAATATCATGATATTTTTTTTTTTATTTTTTTTTTTATTTTTTTATTTTATTTTATTTTATTTTATTTTTTTTTTATTTATTTTTTTTTTTGCGGTACTGGGGATTGAACTCAGGGGCATTCTACCTCCGAGCTATATCCCCAGTCCTATTTTTTATTCTTTATTTTGAAACCGAGTCTCACTAAGTTGCGGAGTGCCTCACTAAGTAGCTGAGACTGGCCGCGAACCCGGATCCTCCGGTCTCAGCCTCCCGAATGCTGGGATTACAAGCGTGCGCCA
>PVLC010029505.1:0-20543 GCA_004027655.1 Graphiurus murinus
CTCCTCCTCCTTCTTCTTCTTCTTCTTCTTCTTCTTCTTCTTCTTCTTCTTCCTATCTTGTTTTTATTTCCCTACTCCTCAATTTCACTTTTTAGATTAGCGTTTTCTACTTAAATATGTATATACCACTTCACACCAAATTCCACAGGGCTTCTTAGGTAAGGCACTCAATTGAGCATTATCCAGTGGTTTGAGTCAAGCATATTAAAATTTCAGGTAAAGAATGTAATTAGTCCATCTTGTATCAATTATCTCTTACTGGTATAATCAGGTGAACAAAAGGTGATAGAATTCTGGAATTATGGAAGAGAAAGTTTTTTTTGTTTGTTTGTTTGTTTTTTGTTTTTTGTTTTTTTAGTAGAAACAAAAAAACTAAAGGACAGAAGCATAGAACCATTGACATTTCCCTGTGCTGCTGCTGCTGATCATCTCAGGTCTGAGAAAAGCCTCTAGGGGTAGTTCAGCTATAAAACCAAAAGATTAGACTAAGGATTTCTAAGGTCTTTTCCCAGAATACAGATAAAGTCATAAAATTTCCAGTGAAAAATATTAATAGCTATATTAATTAACCAATATATATCACTGTATGTGACACCATATTATATAGCATGTATTGAATATTTATAATATATATAATTTAGGCCATGATATCACATTATTATATGCATATATCATATAATATTTAAAACTATACTATGAAATAGGTGTGAAATTGTCCCTCCAAACAATAAAAACCTAACAAATTTTTATCTAATTTATTTTTATTGTATTAAGTTTTCTAACATTGTTTCAATACAGATACTTAGTAAAATGATTACTATAGTCAAAATAATTCATCACTTTACAAAGCTACGTCTTTTATCTTTTGGAGGGATAGAAGCACATAAAATATATGCTTACTCTTTTTTAGCAACTTTTCAGTATATAATATTACAACTATCATCCTTATGCTATATGTTAAATTTCTAGACTTATTCACTCTACATTTGTATCATTTGACCTGCATTTTTCCTCTTCTTGCCCCTGGTAGCCACCTTCTATTCTCTATGTCTATGTATTTGACTTTGTTTTATTCCATAAATAAATGAGAGGATGCAGCATTTGTATTTCTATGGTTTATCTCATTCAGCATAATGTCCTCCAGGTTCAGCTGCATAGTTGCAAATGGCAGGGCAAATTTTCTGTGAATGCTTCTACTTGGATATCAAGTGTCATAGCAAATGCAGAAATAAGTGAAATTCTAAATATTGAATTATAATTTTGTTTCTTTACACTTTGTATTAATGTGTGAAAAAGAACATATTAATTAAAAGCCTAAGATCCTTAAGATATCTTAATAAAAATCTTACATCATAAAATTTTAATATTGGAGGAATCTTTAAATGTCCTTGAGTTCAGATTCTTGGCATTGTCAAGTGTAACATATTTTTTAAGTGTGAGATAATTTTAAAGTGAAGTAATATAATTAGTTGTAGGTCAAAACAGAGCCAAAATAAACAAAATGTATCTAGTTATGAGCCATTTGGATTCATAATTTAAAAATGTGTTTTGGCCGGGCGTGGTGGCGCATGCTTGTAATCCCAGCATTCGGGAGGCGGAGACCAGAGGATCCGGGTTCCTGGCCAGCCTCAGCTACCTAGTGAGGCACTCCGCAACTTAGTGAGACTCGGTTTCAAAATAAAGAATAAAAAATAGGGCTGGGGGTATAGCTCGGGGGTAGAATGCCCCTGAGTTCAATCCCCAGTACTGAAAAAAAAAAAAAAATGTGTTTTGAATTGACTCTCCGCCCCCCCTAAAAAAAGTTGGAAAAAATATGTGATCTATTCCATGAATAATGCAGCTAAATCTTTCTAAGCATTTTTAAAATCAATTTAATGACCTAAAAAAGAGTTTCTCGCCGGGCGTGGTGGCGCACGCTTGTAATCCCAGCATTCGGGAGGCTGAGACTGGAGGATCCGGGTTCGCGGCCAGCCTCAGCTACCTAGTGAGGCACTCCGCAACTTAGTGAGACTCGGTTTCAAAATAAAGAATAAAAAATAGGGTTGGGGGTATAGCTCAGAGGTAGAATGCCCCTGAGTTCAATCCCCAGTACCGCAAAAAAAAAAAAAAAAAAAAAAAAAAAGAGTTTCTCATAAAGGAATAAAATAGACATTCCAAAGAATTTTGTACTCAAAAAGGATATGAAAATCATGTTTGAAATATTCTAAATCCAATTTACCTAAATTAGTGGAGTTTTGTCTTTAGATATAAATAGTATGAGACCCTGTTTCAAAATAAAGAATACAAAATAGGGCTGCTGGTGGTGTAGCTCAGAGGTAGAATGCCTCTGTGTTCAATCCCCAGTACCGCACCAAAAAAAAAAAAAAAAAAAAAATATATATATATATATATATATATATATATGTATGAGATGTTTCTGTCTCTTTCTTTGAGAGCATGTTTCTGGGACAAGGGTCTAAATTCCTTAATAATGACTAACATTTTGTGTTTTCACGATTATATTTTTATTATATTTTGTTTCCTTGACTATGTAGCCAGATATTCATTACTGGACAAGAAATGTTGTGGAATTTATAAAGAATAAGCCAAAGCAGCTGTCCATTAACATTACCATTAAATGAAACCCCGGGGATGCCTGATGGTGAAGAAAACTGATATTTAGAAGATTTAACTTACTTAAGACAACCCAGGTAGTATGTTATAGAGGCCAGATTCCAAAATCTGTTTGACCTTAAAGCATACATTACTTTTTTAGTTTAGAATAATTATAAATTTTTTCTAAATGATTTTTAATTAGTTAAGATTTTTAACATCTGAATATTAAATATAAATATGAACCCAATTTTGCTTTATTTATATTATGTTTTATTTAATTTATGTGTATAATATTCATAACCAACGGTAGTGAAGGACACCTGCAATTTCAGTACTTGGAAGGCTGAGACAGGAGGATCACAGGTTTGAGGCCAGCCTCAGCAACTCAGATCCTCAACAAGTTAGTGAGACCCTGTTTCAAATATAAATAAATAAATAAACAAACAAACAAATAGCTCGAAGGTAGTATGTTCTTGGATTCAATCCCCAGTAACAACAAATTATATATATTCACATATATTTACACATATATATATATATATATGAATACAAAAAATCTACATAGAAACACACACACCATGCAAAAAAAATTTAGTTGACCTTCTATCACTTAAAGGATTTTATCCTAGCCCACTACTGTGATTTGTAGATATATACATTTTTTTCTTTATAAAAATGCTTCTCTAAAGACAGTATTCAAAACTTTCAAAAGGAAGAGGCAGCCTGTCATTTCTTTTTCTAAATGTAAATGTGACTCTCTTTCCCAATCACTGATTCTGCATGAAAATGGCATGATTGCCAGCTAGAAGCCAATGGCCCTCCAGAGTGCCTATTGTTTCTTACAATTCCTCTGGTACTCACTAAAATAATATGGTATATTGTTATTTTTGTGTGTGCAAGTTTTGTCTTTCAAGCAGATGCTTGATGATATATCTGTCTCTCATTTCTCCCTGGAGGCCTTTCTGAGAACTTGCCTATTGTCTCAATTGGGTAATGTTTGGGCATAAGGACAGAATCTGAAAAAGTAAGTAGTTGGTGTATTTTAATACTAGCTCTCACAGAAAGTAAGGACAGAAAATACAGGCAGGTCTCATGAGAAAAGGAGCTTATTCTGTAGAGTCAGGGTGAGTGATGTTGAATAGGACTTTTTCTGATATACTGAAATTGCAGTCAAACTAATTGCAAAGCAAGCTGACAAGAAACTCTAAGTTCAAACTCTACAGAGAATTCTGATGAATGATGCAACTCACAATAGAGAACAAATTTCTCTCCACAGGGCTGACCAGCTGTCACTCCACCCCTTCCTCCCCAGGGAGTAAAAAGCAAAATGAGACTGGAGGACAGGATAGATAGCAGTGTCAAAGGAGCTGAAGTTACACTTGGGCAGAGTGGTGAGAGGTTATTTGGTAGCCTCTCACTCCATTCTTCCCTACTCAGCCAAGAAGAGAGAAAGTAAGTTTTCCCTACTGATAGTGGCTCTATTTCTTTACACTTCATATTAATGTGAGAAAAGGGATATATTCATTAAAAGCCTAAATTCCATAAGATATCTAAATGAAAAATCTTACATCATAAAAATTTACCGTTGGAAGAATCTTTAAATGTCCTTGAGTTTTGCTACCAAAAATTTTGGTTTCATTACCAAAGTCAAATTTCTCAGTGAAGAGAATCACTGAGAAAGATCAGAGATGGTGTGAAGAGACAGTATTGACACTACATTCTCTGGCTGAATATTGGTTAAACTGCAGAATTTTAAAGCCTATTATTATCTAATGGTTAGAGAAAAGAATAATGAGGAAGTTCTTAGGGGACCTTGACTTGTATCATCTGAGTTTGGAGTATTATTCATTTATTGTCTACAGATTTTGGCAGGCTGAGAATCACCTGGAGCGTCCCATATTATTAGAGATAAGAGGGAACATGATGAACCATATTTGTAAAAAATATAGAAGCAACCTCTATTCAACCCTATTCTCTTTGTCTCTCAGTTTGTGAAAGAGAGAAGAGAGAGAGAGAGAGAGAGAGAGAGAGAGAGAGAGAGAGAGAGAGAGAGAAGAGAGAGGAGAGGGGAGAGGGGAGAAAGGAGAGAGGAGAGAGAAAGAATTTCAATAATTACTAGATATTTAATTAAAGGAGAAAGGGATAATGAAGTAGTGGAAAACATGGAATTGAGTAAGTGGCTACAATGCAAAGCAATGCTGTGTGTGTGTGTGTGTGTGTGTGTGTGTGTGTGTGTGTGTGTGTGTGTAGAACCTGACATGAAAAAAGAGGTACAGAAACTGGGCTACTAGCAGGATTGCAGAGGAATGGAGCTACCTCTGTTAAAGGGATGATAAACAGTAGAGAGGTCTAGGATCAAGGTGAAGCACATTTAAAAAAGTAGCACTTACCATTTCCTCAGGGACATCCAGCATTAGATAAAACCAGACTGAAACAAATGTCCATCCAGTGATGCTTACCACCAGAGATAATCTTGTCAAGTTAAGCAGGGGAAAATGTCATTAGTTTTATGTCTCTCTTCTACCCTGAAGCAACTAGAGGAGCAAGGGATGAAGGAGTAGAAGGAAGAGGGGCAGGGAAAGAATAAATGTCTGAATCAGATATGAGGCTGAATTGTTAAAGTAGACTAAACTAAATTTTAACAACTCACAATGACTAAGAAGCTATACAATCTTTCTAAGGTAAAGCAAAGAGGGATATTTAGAGCACATTTGAGAGTAATAATTGAAAAGTAAAACTAAATGATATTGATAAAATCCAGCCTGTTTGAATTTAATGTCTACTTATTTAAAAAGTTATTTATCTTTTACTTCTTTTAATTTTAAGATTCTCATGGTCTCTTATTCTTTGATTTTTGTTACTTTCATCTCCTGCCTATATGAACCAGTCCTGCCTGAATATACCTTCACATGGCCCCAACGTTGCATGACCTCAGTGTAAGCCATGATCTCATTATGGCTCCTAATACATGACTATGTTAGTCAACCTTTCACCACTGTGACCAAAATACCTAACAAAAACAACTAGAAGACAAAAAAGTATTTGTCTCAGAGTTTCAGAATCCATGATTGGCTGGCTCCAAGGCAGATACATTATGATCGTAAGGAAGAAACCTGGTTAGTTCATGGCAACCAGGAAGTAAAGGTGGAGAGAGGAGAGGGACAGACATAGTCCTCAAGACCACATCCCCAGTGACCCCTCTTATAACCGGCCTCATCTTTGAACCTTGCTGCATTGGTACCCAGCTTCAACACAAGAGCTTTGTGAGGGGCATTTCAGACCTAATTCACAAAAAAGACATTGAATTTTCTCCTTGGGTCAATCATTGGTCCAATTATCTATAACTGTGGTGTGGAAAAACTGGGAGCAAAAGCAGAGGTTGTTGGAAATGTCCTTAGAAAGAGACATGGCAGGTAGGTTTACTGGGGTTTATAAAGAGTGAATGTTCATTTAATGTTTTGTGGCTTGTAGTGGCTTTTTTGGATGAGTAAATTTCTAAAATGTGTAACTTTTTAAAATTATAAAGTGACTCTCAGGCATTACATCAAGGTGAATCATAATAGAGCTGTTTACCTACTTATTTTGTGTGAACAGAGGAAGTCCTTTCAAACAGGTCAGACATGACATCTCTTCTTGGTCAGGAAGAAGAAATGAAACGAGCAAGATAATCTTCCTTCAAATTACTTGCTCACGATTAAGCAAAGAGCTTCAGGTAAATGAAAAATGCAATTGCATTAGTAATGTACTTGTTTCTCAAGGTAGAGTATGAAAAATTATATATAAAGCTGACTATCACTATTAAACAAACACTGAACTACATGGCGTGAGACAGGCCGGAAACTTCTGTACTGCAGTGTTCTGAATGATATCTCACTCCTGCCATGTCCTTGAGGACGGCAGAGCATTTTGCATTTGATATGCAACTGAGGAGACACAGATACGTGCTGGACAGTATTTTTCTGTTACTTGGCAACAGTTTCTTTCCCCTCTTAGCAACAGTAGAGAGAAAAGCTTTTGAAAGCCGAAAAGACTACAGAACCGAAAAAGTCAAAGCCTTTCATATATCCTCCGGCTGGAGGGCATATTAGCAGCTAGATTCAGCTCTGGATAAAATGAAGTATACTTGTTATCCATTTATGATCTTATTCCTATTGAGATTTAACGCAAAGTTTTAATATCCCAATCATCTACTTCGCCTCTTCCCCAGTTAGTTAAGTATTTAAACATACCATCCTCTTGGTCAATTTGCATTCATGTCAGTCTTCCCAGCATTTGTGACTCAGACTAAAAGGAAGCATATCAGGGAAGGCAGTAATTTTCAGATAACCTCTTATTATTTGGTTAACCAGCTACATCCTGGATTTCTCATTGAATTAAAATTCTAAACAGACTGCAGATGAGGTATAGAAGAGAAATGTAGAAAAAGTTGTTGATTTTTTATAGAATCTTTGACTTGTAAAGAGACCACCCATCTTCTCTCCATTGAGTTGGCAGAAATAATGATTTTTGTAAAACAAAAAATAGACTTTTATTAAGTTATTAAGAATTGAGGGTATTTGGGGTGATAGGAGCTTGTGTCACTTAGTAAACAAGAGATGGAGACAAAGCAAATAAGAAAGTGTTATACTAATATGCTAGCCTCCAAGAAATAAAACCTTACTAGAGGAATTTCAAATCTCAAATGGTCTTATTTAAGAGAGAAAGGCCTTGGCTGATGAAAGTAGCTGCCAAGACTATAACAATGTTCAAATAGTCCTACCAGACAATGAGGATCATGCTGTTGAAATGAGGTCCTAAATTCTTTGTGTCGTTGTTTATGTGGGCTCTCTATAATAGGGACATTCGCAGAATACATTTCTGTGAGATTTGGTCAATGTATCCCTCTCAGTAGTAACCATCTCAGTCAAGGTATCAAACATTTCTATCACTCCCTAAAAGTCCCCTCATGCCCCTTTCTAGTGAATCTACAGCTACCCTGACAGTCATCATCATAATATTTACAATTACTTCGTTTTTCCTGGTCTAGCATAAATGATACTGTATGACTGTGTCCCACACAGATACGCAGGCATGTACTCTGGCAATGCTTTTTACAGTTCTTTAACCATCCCATTCTGTGTAGGACATGATGACACTGCTTATTCTGTAAAAAGTATCATTGTCTCTTCTTAGAAGCAGTATAATGTAGTATAATATAGTACAAAATAAGATCATGGCCACAAGGGCAGACTACTGAGTTTGAATACTAATTCTGCCCATTACTAGCACCATGTCTCAATTCCTTTACTTGTAAAATGGAGATAATTGGGCTATCCATAGAAGTTGAATAAGTGAAAGTATGTAATACACAGAACAGAACAAATTCTTGTATTCTGTGACCACCCTGTGGGTACCCACTGTGCCATACTATACTTCTAGGCTTACTCTGGGAGCTCCTCTGCTAGGAGCCGTATTGATGGCTCCATTCTGTGTAAGCAGTCTTCAAAGTTTGTCCACAGCCTCTCTCTTCTTTGTCTAGGGTGATAGGATACATCTACCACTGCCCCCATGTATGTAGGGATTTTGTTCACTCTCTTCCTCTCTGCCCATGCTGGAATTGCCTTGTATTCATGTATAGGGAAGACCTCTGCTCCTTTCCCGGTTATTTCCTTCTGTTATTCCTTTTGCTCTTCTCTCCTCTTCTTCTTCATTCAAGTGAAGGAATTGCCAATATTATTGGTCAGATGCAACAAAATTGATTACACTAGTTCTGTGTATGGCAAGCTCGATGTGTGCAAAAGCTCATTGAACGTGCACCCACAGGCATTGCCTCTTCTCTGCACAATGGTGAGACAGTTCCTCTTAGGACTCATCGGTCTAGCTTTCCAGTCTTCTACCAATTTCCTGGAAGCACATTTGCAGTACATTAATCTCCTCTAGTATACATCCAGTCCCCAAATGGTGAAAACACCAGTACTTCAGTTCTCTACATATTCCCTTGGCCTTTTATACTTGACCATGCTTAGTAACTCAGCTTCACTACATCTCTGCTTTGAACATCACAGGCATGAGGCAAATGAATACCAAACTGATATTTTCTCCCATTTGAATGTAGAATTATTCCTTGCATGTAGAATAACTCCCATAATAAATTTATGGGAAGAGTGTCTTATCAAACAAGATTAGAACATTCCTAGATGTCTTTCGGATACTGGTATGAGGGTTGGTTATTATTACCATTATAGAATTTATTTTGCCAACTTTTCTTTAAGGTTGCATTTATATTTAATTTATTATGATATAGAAATTACCATTTGTAAAATAGTGGTCAATTCAATGAACAATCATAACTCTAATATATAAAATCTTGTTCAGCTCTCAATTAGAGATCTGGGTTTTCAATCTAACTGTGAGTGAGGACATGAAAGAACTGTGTAACAGTTGGCAAGTCATTCCATCTGGGAGATACCTGCCTCAGGAAAAGAGACAGGAAACATATTCTACCCATTTCAGTGTCTTACAGTGGTTGCTTAGATATACATTTTAATTATTTGCTTCTGAGTTTCTGGAAGGATTGATCTTAGGATCCCCCATGGGGGTCAAAACTCGTGGATAATAAAGCCCTCTATGTAAAATGGTGTTATTTGCATAGGATCTACACTTCATCCCATATACTTTAAATCATCTCTAGATTACTTATAATTGCTAATGCAATGTAAATGTTATGTAAATAATTTTATGTTTTTTAAGATTTCACATAAAGGTAAAATTATGCAATAAAAATGAAAAACTATACAATAAGATAAATAAGCACTTATTATACTATATCATTTTGGAATAACAACACCCAAAAAAAGTCTGTACCTGTTCACTACAGATATATATTTTTCCAAATATTTTTATTTTTGGTGGGTTGAATCTTCTAATGAGGAATTATGGGTATGGAAAGCTACTTAAATGTTTACAAAATTTTCTAGATAAGGAATTTGAATAGTTAAATAACTGTTCAAAAACCTCATTTGCTAGTAGAAGAAAGCAAATTATAGTATTATTTTCCAAGTTTTCTTGTCCTTTTTCAAAAGAGAATTTGGGCATTCACCATTTATCTCTCTCCCTCTCGTCTTCTCTCTCTCTTACAAACACATCCTTTTTCTTTACACATAAAGTAATAAATAGTTTAAATTATTTTTTCCTAAATAAATACATTATAATTATTGAGGTTAAATATTAACTAATTATTATGATGCAAAGTAGGAATACAAATTTTAAAATTTTTCTTACAACACCACAATAAAACAACTCCACTTTGGAGAAAGACAGTGCTCTATTTTTGTCTCATTTTTCTTACAATCAACCTATGTAGAAAACCTGATTCTGTATCAGAGCACCCATTCTTATTCTTTATACTCAGATCCAGGCTGTTGAGCACTGTTAAAAAGAGATATGCATATGAATATCTTGGTTTTATGATAAATGTATTCTCTTTTTAAAATGAGTGTTCAATGCCACCAGTTATTTTTTTTCTGCAGTTAATTCTCTCTAGCTGATAATTTAATGCTTCTCTACTCTCTCAACTCTAACTTCTTGTTTCCCTGCTTTCACTCTCACTAACATTATCTCAGCTTTCAGTCTCAATAGAGGATTATATATTTCATGGACTACATAGAAATCATCAAACAAACTCATCTCTTTGTCTTTCTATCCAAAACGTCTCTGCACCCATTTTTTTCTTCATTAGAAAAACCCCAGTTTGCCCACACAATCTCACTTTATGCATATTTTCCAGGTGTAATTATTGATAATACCTTCTTCCATTACAAAATACCACTCTAGTTATACTGGAAACTATGCTCCATCAGATTCTGTCTTCCAATACTAGGAGATCATCACCTTTTCCCCTTCTGTTGATTATACCATTTTTTTCTTACATCTCCTAACCTCTCGTTTGGATTTCTTTCATCAGCATTTATACTTTTCACATAGTAAAAATTAAATATCTTTACTCCAGAGTTTTGCTATCTACCTCTCTTTCTCAGCCTGTACTTCTTGATGACTGACTACATTTACTTTTCTCACTTTCTACTACTTTCAGGCCTTTGCTTTCATACAGGTCATTATGCTATCATATCCTAGGTCTGAGGCCTTCAAACTCAGACTGCATTCTACTCCTGCCTTTCCTTGTCTTCCAGTCACTTGCATTTATGGCACTTGTTGGCCTCTATAATTACCTTCTCCAAATTCTATAATAGATCTCCTTTTTATCTCTAGTTAATTTCATAAGTTTCTATGAAAAAAATGGACTAATATAGTGGTCATATTTATTTCTGTCTTTATGTAGTAATGCATGGCAGTATCCAGTTGCTGAAAAATATAAAAGGTCTGACAGTCTCTTCAACAAATGATTATGGGACAACTAGATATCCACATGCAGAAGGATGAATTCGACCTTGTCTCACGCCAATTACCAAAGTCACCTCAAAACAGTATTAAATACTTATGACCTGAAAATACAAAACTACTAGAAAAAAGAGAGTAAAGCCCATTGACATTGTTTTGTGCAATGGTTGCTTTGAACACACACCCCAAAATAGCAAAAGCAATTATAGACAGGAGGCAACAAAAACAGAGACAAATGAAATTATATCAAACTAAAAGGCTACAGCATAGCCAAGAAAACATCAACAGAATTGAGATAACTCACAGAATGGTAGAAAACAGTTACAAACTTTTCATATTATAAGGCATTAATATTCATAATATACACAGAACTCAAATCAACAGCAAAAAAACAAATGATCCAATTAAAAATTGGCAAAGAATCTGAATAGATTTTTTTCTCAAAAGAAATACAAATGGACAATAGTTATATGAAAAAGACTTAAAATTACTAATCATCAGAAAAATGCAAATTGAAACTACAATGAGATATCACCTCACACCTGTTATAATTGCTATTGTAAAAAGATGAAAGATAAGTATTGGAAAGAATGTGGAGAAAGGGGAATGCTTGCACACTATCGGTAGGAAATCAAATTAGTATAGCAATTATGAAAACCAAAATAGAGGTTTCTAGAAAAATTTAAAATAGAGCTACTGTATAATGCAGCAATTTCATTACTGGCATATATCCTAAGGAAATAAAATTGGTACATTGAAGAGACTTCTGAACTCCTATTTTTATTGCAGCAATATTCATAGTAGCCAAGATATGAAAGCAACTCAAGTGTCTAACAAGGAACCAAGGGTAAATAAAATGTGGTATGTATATGCAATGGGATTCTGTTCAGTTTTAAGAAAGAAAGAACTCTTGTCATTGTACCAACATGGATGGAACGGGAAATCGTTATGTTAAGTGAAATAAACCAAGTACAGAAAGACAAATATAACACATGATCTCATTTATATGTAGAATTACAAAGATTAATTTAATAGAAGTAGAGAGTAGAATGGTGGTTACTGAGGACTGGGGGTTGGAAGATGTTGTATATAGAAAATAAAATTTCAATTATATAGAAAGAGTAAGATCAAGATATCTTTTGTATGATCTGATGACTGTAATTAAAAACAGCATATTATATTCTTTAAATGTTACAGAGAGTATATTTTAGGTATTGTTACTACAACAAATGCTGGAGAGGGTGTGGAGAACTGGGAATTCTAATACATTGTTGGTAGGGTTGTAGATTAGTGCAACCTCTCTGGAAAACAGTATGGAGGATCCTCAGACAAATGGGAATGAACCTTCCACATTATTCAGCAATACCACTTCTGGGTATCTACCCAAAAAAGTGGAAACTAAACTACCAGACTAATGAATATATATCTATGTTTATAGCTGCACTATTCACAATTGCCAAACCATGGAACCAGCCAAGATGTCCAGCAACAGATGAGTGGATTACAAAACTATGAGGTATGTACACAATGGAATTTTACTCAGCCATAAAGAAGAACAAAATCATTCACAAACATATCAAAGTCAATCACTAAACCAAACATGAGAAGGGGAGAGGAGAGAGGGAATGGAGTGACAATTGGGGATGGATATGTGTGCATATATTCCTTTATCAGCTTGTACCTCACAAAGATGTATGATTATAATGCACCAATAAAATACAATAATAAAAACAATACACATAAGATTTTTAGCAAGTGCCCAGGACTGAATATTTTAATACTTTTTAAACAGCAGAATACCTTTATTATTTTTTTTCTACATGGTGCTTGGTTGCTTAGGGTGGCATCCAGCGACTGTCTGGTTTAATCAGAGCTCCAAGGTCCCAGCTCTCAGAGCTGCATAGAGAACATTGGTTGTGCAGCTCCCGTAACTATCATCTTCCAGAATTATAGCAAAGCTAATACCCTGAATACTAAGGGATGCTTTCCTTTCAATACCCATTCTACCTCCTTCTATACACTGAAACTAGTTCAAATATTATTTCTTCTTTTTGTACTTATTTATATTATTCATTTGTTAAAATACTGATCTTAGTAGATGCCAGAGTCACTGTCAATATCCTCATATTCCAATTTGTGTCTTATAGTTGACCTCCAATTTTAGGATATAGTGATTCATGAAGCGCATTCTAACTTTAAATGTTTCTTTTAAATTTTATTTTATTTTTTGTAGTACTAGGGATTGAACTCAGTGGCAATCTACCTTCAAGTCGTACCTCTAGCTCTATTTTTTTTTATTTTGAAGCCAGTTACTGAAGCTGGCTTCAAACTTGGGATCATCCTATCTCAGCCTCTCAAGTACTGAATTTATAAGCATGCACCACCATGCCTGGCTTAAATAATGATTCTTAATTTGATCTCTTTCAACATGTTTTCAATATCCAAGAAAGTGTGTTTTTAAATAGTACAGAAAAATAGTATGTTTATGGAAACATTTTTCCCCCCAAGGTTAGCATCACATGTAATAATGTTCTTAGTTTGATCTGCTATATATTAATCAAGGATCACTGTTTGATTAGCTGAAACACTAATAATAAACAACAATTATATTCAAAAGTTTCTTATTATAAGCAAATCTATGATAAGGAATCTTTTTGTAAGTTAATATTCATTTAAGAACAAATAAAAGTTGAATTATCTGATATACAGATTATTTTTGCAAGCTAGATATTATTAAAATCACTTACATTATTTAAAATAACATTACTGACTGCCAAGTATTTGTTGTTTCTTGAAGTATCTGCCTTTTTAACAATCTACTAACATTCCTCTGAAAATATACAACTAGCAACTTTGAACTTATGAGTGGAATAAAGTGTTAATTGACAATATGGATTTACATTCCTCTTTGATTGCACAAACTCCTTATTTTAACTGACTTTCATCAGTGGTAAAGTGTTTATGTTCATTTATGTTAATTGTTGACCTTCTCTCTTGATTAACTAAGCTTGTGTGCAATTATAGTTGTAGACACATTTCATGTTTACCTAACATGGTACATTGATAGTCTAAATACAGAAAGATATGTCTTAAACATGTAGCATAAAACAAGGCACAAAAAGAATTCTTAGCAAATACCTCTAAACTGCTATATTAAGCGTGCTTTGCCACTCTTTTTCAGTGCATCAATAAACTATGAGAAATTTGAGAAATGAACAAAAATTCCTATTGATCAAATGTTCCAGGGAAGCTTATCCAAAGAAGTGATTCATCTAATTGTTGAACATCCAATTCCAAGAACTTTTAAGTGCATATTGTCAGAGTTTGGGAGATATCCTTCCTAATACATTTATTACTAAGAAAGATTATGCTATAAGTAAGGCATTTAGTTTTGGACATCACCCATGAAGGGGGATATTTATATGCTGGGGTTTGTATGGGCAAGAGCCACCTGGATCACTGAGACCTCAGATTATACCACATAATTAAGTAGTGGACTAAAGAATAATATTCACTCTAGAGAAAATGGCAATCAGAAAACAGAAAAATAAGTATATTCCATGTGGTCATGTTTAATGAATAACTGAGCTTGCTTTTCCATATCTTCAGGTCATAGGAAACAGGTGAAAAATCAAGGCTACAACTTTGACCTTAACTTAAAGAAAACATCTTCCATTATTTAGAACCATTTATTAAAGCTATAATACCTTGCCTTAAAAAGAGAGGTGTTTCTTAGCCCTGGAAATGATCAAGGGATACTTGAATAGTCATTGAGCTGTGAGGCTATGGAGTAGGTAGAAGATACAATAGGTACTTCAATTAACTCTATATTTGTGTTCCCTGTAAGTTTGGTTATTTCTAAGTGTATGGTATGAAAATTGTTGTAGAAGCTAATTTAAAAAGTCATGACATAGAAAAGCTTGAAGTACTTATAAAAGTTGATGAACGTAGTTACTAACCTTATATACTGAAAAGCATAAAGTATTGCTGAAGATGTGAAAGAAAACCAAAACAGGTGGTGAGCCAGGCATAGTACATGTATTGGGAGATATGATATTGTTAGTGTGTTATTTTCCCCTAAATCATCTACAGATCAGTTAAATTTAAAAATGACAATGGATATATTTGATAGAAATTGACAAACTGATTCTAAAATTTGTATTGAGATGCAAAAAATCTACAATGATTAAAGTAAACCAAGCATAGTGATGCATGCTTGTGATTCCAGTACTTGGAAGGCTGAGACAGGAGGATTGAAGGTTCAAAGCCAGTCTCAGTAACTTAGTGAGTCTCTCAGCAACTTAGTGAGATCCTGAATCCAAATAAAAAAAAATAGGGCTGGAGGTATAGCCTAGAGGTAGAAAGCTCAAGTATCACCAAAAAACAAAAGAAAAAGAAAAAGAAGATTAAATAGTTTTGTAAATTAAAAGCTGGAAGACATACTATTATGATTTAAAAACTTAATAA
Organism: Graphiurus murinus; assembly: GCA_004027655.1. Classification (NCBI taxonomy): domain Eukaryota; kingdom Metazoa; phylum Chordata; class Mammalia; order Rodentia; family Gliridae; genus Graphiurus; species Graphiurus murinus. The sequence continues at coordinate 15,439 of PVLC010029505.1, forward strand.
ACTTAATGTAGTATTTACAAAAGGATAAATATATAGTTTAATACAACACAAGAATGATTTCAGAAATCTATGGTCAAGAAATTTTAGACAGAAGTAACAAAATAATTCTATGAGAATTAACAGTATTTTTACCAATTTGATCATTGAACAATGAAAAAAACACAAATGCCTATTTACATGAAAAAATAAAATCAAACTCTTGCCTAACAAAATTAACTTCATGTAGACCATTGACCTAAAGATAAAAGCTAGAATTATAAAGCTTCCAGATGAAAGCACGGCTAGGTAAATTTTCTTATAGATATATTAAAACATTATAATAAATGAAAAAAATTGACAAATTCAACTTCAGGAAAATGGAACTTTTTTTGCTTATCAAAAGTGATCATAATGAAGTTGAAAAGTGCTATGACCTGAATATTTGTGCCTTCTCCTGTAATTGATATACTGAAATCCCCAAGCTGATAGTATTCAGGGGTGGGATCCTTTGGCAGAAGATTAAGTAATAGAACAGGTCCATCATGATTCGGATTAGTGCCTTTATAAATAATATATTCCAGGAAGCTAGCTTGTCCCTCTTCTGCTAGAAGATGCTGCCAGTGCTTTGATCTTAGATTTCTCAATCTCTAGAAATATAAGAAATAAATTTCTGATCTTTTTTATAAGCTTCTCAGTTTATGATATTTCATTGTAGCAGTCTGAGTGGACAAAAAGCAAATCCATACACTAAGAAAAAAATATTTAATACATATATATGCACATATATTCACTATATATAAAAATATTCAAATATATGTATATTTGACAATGATTTTTATCATATACATAAAGTATTCACTAGAAGAAAAATGAATCAATGAAATAGGAAAATATGTAAAATATTTGAACATATATTTTGTAAGAATATATGTGCATGACCAGCAAGAATTAGAAATGTTCAGTATTATTAGTTATAGGAAAAGCCAAATTAAACCTACAATTATGCCAGGAATGGTGGCATACTCCTATAATCCCAATACTTGGGAGGCTGAGACAGTAGGATCACAGGTTCTCAACCAGTCTCAGCAACTTAGTAAGACTCTCAGGAAGACCCTGTTTCCAAATAAAAAATAAAATAGGGCTGGAGGTGTAGCTTGGAGGTAAAATACTCCTGGGTTTAATCCTCAGTAAAACACACACACACACACACACACACACACACACACACACACACACACACACACCAAAACAACAAACAAACAAAAAATCTACAATTAGTTGTAATTCTCCACCCAGTAAAATAGTTAAACTTAAAATCACTTACAAATATGTTGACAAGGATATGAAACAACTTCACACATTAGGCATTGCAAGTGGGAATTAAAACGATAAATCTACTTTGTAAAATTATTTGGCAGTTTCTTACAAATGTCAACCTATATTACTCTGTTACTCAACAATTTCAATTTTAAGTATTTATACATTGAAATTTACTTTTAAGTATTTACAATGTGAAAATATTTATACAGTAAAAAGACTTAATCATGAGTTTATAGTAGCTTTATTCATAAAAGTTAGGAACTATAAACAATGCAAATATTTATTAGCAGGTGAACTGATTAGAAGGTTTTTTTTTATAAATTCACATAATAGAATATCAGTAAACAATAAAAAGAAACATGCAACCTATATAAGAAACACTATTGATTAATATCTAACATGTTATGTTGTAGGAAATGGGCCAGATATAAATAGGTTCATATTGTACGGATCCATTGGTACAAAATGTTTGATAAAGAAATTGTTAATGATAGAAACAAAATCATTAATTTCTAGTGGCTGGAATAGGGAAGGCTGACTGCAGTAAGATGCTTAACAAATTTCTTGGTAGTAGGAATGTTCTGTATCTTAATTTCAATGAGGTTACACTAGTATTCATTGAAATCCATTAACTGTACACTTAAGAAAAATGCATTTTTGCAAAAATATCATAAAAGCCAATTCTGTGGTCTAGTTAATTCTATTGTGCCAACCAACGTTCTGACTATAGTTATTTAAGATATTCCAACTGAAGATACTGGGTTTTGGGCACATAGGACCTGTATATTACTTCTCAACACTTTTTGAGTCTATATTTTTAAATTGAAGTTTTAAGAAATAAAATCTCATTTTCCATACCAAAATCAAATCCAAAAAGAATGCATTTCATTTCTATAAATTGTACCTCAGTAAAGTTACATTTCAAAAGAAAGAAAAGGTAGTTACTGAAATGCACACAATAAAAGAAATCAGAATGCATGAGCTAAAAGATTTTAGAAGAATCTTAAACATCGCTATTTAGATATAAACATTAACCAAAAGATGGCTGAAGGTTCTCAAGTCACTAAAGAGGATATGGACTAGAAAAACAGCATAAGAGAAATAGAGAAGGATAGATATATTTATATATAAAAGATACTTTTCCATGTAAACAATGACTAAGTGTGTTGTGTAGAAATAAAACCTGATTATATAAAGAAAAATGGTAATGTTACAATGGTGTTTGCAGGAAATGATGCTTTTAGTAAGTAGTAATGTAATTTAGAACAGGCATGAAAGAATGTTCTCCTGGTACATCATCCCAAACTGTCTTTTCAATAAAGAAGACATATGGCATTAATTATGAGATGACTATGTAAAAGGCACATGTTAATTTTTATATGAAAAAAGCATAAAATATTTTTATGACTACCATCATCACTGTAATAACACCTCCAAGGCACTTGCCCTGCTTGGAAAAATAATTCAAATTCATGTCAATTGCAGCTGGCTAAATCAAAGAGTTTGCTGTTATCACATTGAGAATAATAGTTCTTTTTTTTGTAATATCAGCAGGGAAAACATCAGGGAAATGAAATGCACCTGCTAATATTTATTAATTTTTCTTTGTGTGTGTGTGTGTGTGTGTGTGTGTGTGTGTACTTACTAGTGACAAGATTTTTGTGTGTTCTCTTCTGGCTACAATTAGCCTTGAGAACCCAGTAAGTAGGCAAAAAACGTTGGACATAGATTTACACTGTCTGTCAGAGTTCCTTCTATCATAGCCATGTTTTGCAAATACTTGCCTTTGGGTTCTGTTCTCCTATTTTGCATAGATTTATTCAATTTATTTATTTTAATTTTTACTGGTGTATTGTAATCATACATCATAACGAAGTTCAGAGTGATAGAGACATACACGCACACACATAGGACTTGGTGAGCTTCCCCCTGGTTCCTACCTCATTCCCATGGATTTTAAATACCAACCAGTTCTCTGCTATTTCAGCTGTTCTCTCTGAACTCAGGCTGAGCTTCACCATGGCTGAGTAGCTCACAGGACTCCTTTGATTCTCTCCTAGGGAACTCAGCACAGCTAGAGAGAATATCAGCTAAATTAGGGTAGGATGATTTAATATAGATAGCTGAAAGTAAGACTTCCTTCATTGATAAATACAGGTTATAAGGAACTAAAGTTATATATGCACAAAGTGAAAAAAAATAACAGAAAAGCTACAATAAGAAGCTAGCAGCTGGCAGCTTATTCTGTATACTTCCTGGTCCCTTTTCCCAGAGGGCGCCACTTTTAATCATTTTTGTGTTTACTTCACTTGCTGACTAGTTCTGTAAGTACAAACAATAGATATATAACATAACTGATTATTTAGATATTATGTATTAACCATGAAAATGAAGATATTTCATACTTCTTACTTACAATTCTCACCCCTCTCTTTTTGTGTGTGTGGAACTGGGGGTTGGACCTAGGGACATTCTTCCCCTGAGCTATACTCCCAGCCCTTTTTGTTATTATGTTTTGAAACTGTGTCTCCTTCAATTGCTGAGGCTGGACTTGAACTTGCCATCCTCCTGTCTCAGCTTCCCAAGTATGGAATAATAATAATAATAAACCGCACCTGATTTGCCCCTCTATTCTTCATGCAGCTATGATTAATTTATTCATGGGTATCTTTTTTTTATGTGGGATTGAACCTAAGACTTCCCACATGCTAGGCAAACTGTGAATCACTGGGCTACATCTCCAACCCTACATTGACATCTTTAGTTAACTTTAAAAGATTGCCATTTCTGTAACTTTGGCTTTGTACTACACTTCTGTTCTTAAACTTCCTAGTTTCTGTCAGCACTATTTGACTTTATGAACTCCTGTTATTCTACCACTCCTCGTGCATTTCTTAAACCTTCCAACTTTTGTAAGCTGCTTCACCACATTTTCAAAATAGATAATATTTATATCTTGTTCTCAATCCATATTTATGTGTTTCCTCATGTCCCATAATTTTGCTTTGGATGGCTTTTCAGTTTACAGGTGTTTTTAATTTACTTTCTTTTGACCACCATGTTGTCCGGAAACAGAGAGAAAGTGTGTATATTGAAAGACAGTATGGTCCTCCTGAGTTCCAACCCCTAGACTTGGAGTTTGGATAGATGGGGTGGATGAATGGCTATTTGAGAAATGTTGTCTTGTCCACCTTTGCTTTCCTCAATTCCTATTCCAGCACCACTCTTGCCAGTGCTGATTTTCCCCATGTGTCCTAATAGCCTGGCTTCTGGGTGTCTATGTGATATCATATTAGAGAAAACAAAATTCAGGAAGAAATTAAAGTGATGAAAGCAGATTTTATTCAGGATTGTTGAAACTGGGGGGTGAGGAGAGTGAGAGGTCATTGTATAGAACTGGGCTCCATTCTTAATATAACAGGGACGAGCAGGGATTTATAACCAAAAGTAGGGATGTTAGTGTATGCATGGAAAACTACTAAAAGGATTCATCAAGACTGAAAATAATTCTGGGTGAACTAGCCTAAAAGGATTGCTGCTGAAGGCAGGCTAGAGTGATCAAAGACCAAGACAGAGAAGTAAGGAATTTTGATCAGATATCAGAGTTAAGTATCAAGGAAGGAGGATTCTTGATAAAGTGACTTAGTAGGCTTTTTTTCTTTGCTAAAACAAAGCTTCTAGGTGTACCTAGAAGATTCTAGAGTCTCACTGAATTTTAATCAAGCAGATTATTTTGTCAGGAGGGACAAGGAGTAGTAGTCTCAAGTCAATCTGCAAGAAAGAGGAAAAAAATCTTTAATTTTCTT
>PVLC010029506.1:9269-20263 GCA_004027655.1 Graphiurus murinus
GTGGTACTGGGGATTGAACTCAGGGGCATTCTACCTCCGAGCTACACCCCCAGCCCTATTTTGTATTCTTTATTTTGAAACCGGGTCTCGCTAAATTGCGGAATGCCTCACTAGGTAGCTGAGGCTGGCCGCGAACCCGGATCCTCCGGTCTCAGCCTCCCGAATGCTGGGATTACAAGCGTGCGCCACCACGCCCGGCACCAGCTTATTTTTTGAGACAGAGTCTTGCCAAGTTGCTGAGATTGGCCTCAGTCTTGTCCCAGCCTCCCAAATACTGGGATTACAGGTTTACACCATCACACTCAGTTGGGGTTTCACCTTCCCAGAGGTTGACCTGTATGAAGGTCATAGTGCCAGGTTAGTGTGTTGGTCCCTGGTCCTGACTCTGGAGGGGTCCAGATGGGCTGGGAATGGTGGTACACCCTTGTAATCCCAGTATTTGGGAGACTGAGACTGGAGGATCCCAGGTTTGTGGCCAGCCTTAGCTAATTAGTGAGGCCCTCCACAACTTAGTGAGACCGTATTTCAAAATAAAAAACAGGGTTGAGAGTATTAGAGAGAGACGGGTCTGATCCTTTTCTTGCCTTTTTTTTTTTTTTTTTTGTACTGGGGGGATTGATTCCAGGGGCATTCTATCTCCAAGCTACACTCCCAGCCCTTTTTTAAATTTTATTTTGAAACAGTCTCGATAGATGGATGAGCGTCTCCTTACTTGCGGATGCTGTCCTCAAATCTGTGATCTTCCTGCCTCAGACTGCCAAGTACTGAGATTACAAGTGCATCACTATGCCCGGCTGCCTTTTTTTTTTTGCAGTACTGGGGATTTAACCCAGGGGCATTCTACCCATTCTACCTCCAAGCTACACCCCCAGTCCTATTTTTATTTATTTTTGAAACAGGGTCTCATTAAGTTGTGGAGAGCCTCACTAAGTAGCTGAGGCTGGCCGTGAACCCAGATCCTTCAGTCTCAGCCTCCCAAGTACTGGGATTACAAGCATGTGCCACCATGCCCAGTTTGCCTATTTTTTTTAATAGTGCTTTATTTTTGGTTGACACCTCGTTCTACAGCCTCTCACAGCTCACCTGACCTCACCTTTATTCCCTTCTGTTTGATGTTCTGATGACTTTTATTTCTTGGCAAATAATGTTTGAAACAAGTTACTATTGAATGATGGGTCTTAGCCCTGCTTCCTTTTTTTTTTTTTTTTTTATTTAAAGGCAGCAATACATGGATTAAGTTAACGTGGTTTGGGCAAACATGGAATCATGTAGTCCTCAGGTGCTTGCCATCCCTATGTTCCTAGATCCCCCCACTGGCTGGGACAAGAGAGTGAGGTGCTCTGTCCTGGGTGGCAGAGTGGCTGGGAGCCCCAGGAAAGGTGCTCCGTGTGTGCCCAGAGCCAGGCTTTCCTTCTGAGAGCTGGTTAGATATTGGCAGGGCATGTCCTGGGTCTGTGCTTCCCAGACACTCCTTCACTGTGTCCTAAAGGAACAGATTGTCCCCCGGACTCTGTTTAGGCCCTCAAGTGCAGTGGGGTCAGCTCAGAAGGGGTTATCAAGATAGGGCATGACACTTTTTGGCACCCGTTTTTGCTCATAAATTAGAGGTCCTATGCCAAATGACCCTAAGCAAATGACCTCTCACTTGCAGGTCATTCATGTTCTCAAGGATTTCTTTGTTCCTTGCAGGGGACACGCACATACCCAGCAGCTCAGGAGGCTGAGGCCAGAGGATCGCTTGAACCCAGGTGTTGGGGACCAGTCTGGGCAGCTTAGCAAGACACCAGTCTAAAAAAAAGATCTAAGCTGGGTGTGGTGGCACATGCTTGTAATCCCAGTACTTGGGAGGCTGAGACTGGAGGATCTGGATTCGAGGCCAGCCTCAGCTTCCTAGTGAGGCACTCTGCAACTTAGTGAGACCCTGTTTCAAAATAAAGAATAAAAAATATAGGGCTGGGGATATAGCTCGGAGGTAGAATGCCCCTGAGTTCAATCCCCAGTACCGCCAAAAAAAAAATTTAAAAGAGACACATACACAAATTCCTCAGTCACATGCCGAAGGGAAACTGTTTTGGATGGGGGTGGGTTGTTTAGAGTTAGAAGAATCTTTGAGTTTCTCAAGATTTGCTACTTAGATAAAAAACCAAATCCTGAATTGAAACCAAGGTTCTTCTTCCTCCTTTTGCATTTTTTTTGTGGGGGGAGGGGGGGCGGATATTAGGGATCGAGCGCAGGGGCATTCTATCTCCGAGTCCCTCCTCCAGCCCTATTTTTTATTCTTTGTTTTGAAACAGGGTCTCAGTAAGTTGTGGAGGGCCTCACTAAGTAGCTGAGGCTGGCTGTGAACCTGGATCCTCCTGTCTCAGCCTCCCAAGTACTGGGATTACAAGCGTGCACCACCACATCCGTCTCTTCTTTTTCATTTTTTAAAAAAATTTTTGGTAGCCGGGTATGGTGGTGCACACTTGTAATCCCAGTACTTGGGAGGCTGACACAGGAGGATCCAGGTTCACGGCCAGCTTCAGCTACTTAGTGAGGCTCTCTGCAACTTAGTGAGATCCTGTTTCAAAATAAAAATAAAAAATAGGACTGGGGGTATAGCTCTGAAGCAGCATGCCCCTGGGCTCAATCCTCAGTCCCCCCCCCCAATTTTTTTTTTTTTTTTTTTTTTTTTTGCGGTACTGGGGATGGAACCCAGGGGCATTCATTCTACTTCCGAGCTACACCCCCAGCCAAATTTTTTTATGGTACTGGATATTGAACCCAGGGACATTCTACCTCCAAGCTACATCCCCAGCCCTATTTTTAATTCTTTATTTTGAAACAGGGTCTCATTAAATTAGAAATACGGTCTCACTAGTTTGCTGAGAGCTTTGCTTATTTTGTTTTGTCTATTTATTTATTTTATTTCGGTACTGGGGCTTGAACCCAGGGGCATTCTGCCTCCGGCTACACCCCCAGTCCTATTTTTTATTCTTTTTATTTTTGAAACAGGGTCTCACTAAGTTGTGGAGGGCCTCACTAAGTAGCTGGGGCTGGCTGTGAACCTGGATGCTCTGGTCTCAGTCTCCCAAGTACTAGGATTACAAGCATGCACCACCACACCCGGCTGTTTTGTCTATTTATTTTTATTTATTTTTTGTTTTTTTGCAGTACAGGGGATTCATCCTAGGGACATTCTACCTCCGAGCTACACCCCCGCCCTATTATTTAGTCTTTATTTATTTTTTATTTCTTTTTGCGGTACTGGGGATTGAACTCAGGGGCATTCTACCTCCGAGCTATACCCCCAGCCCTATTTTTTATTCTTTATTTTGAAACCGAGTCTCACTAAGTTGCGGAGTGCCTCACTAAGTAGCTGAGGCTGGCTGCGAACCCGGATCCTCCAGTTTTAGCCTCCCAAATGCTGGGATTACAAGCGTGCACCACCATGCCCGGTGTTCCGGCTAAAAGATTTTATTTTGAAATAGTATTGCTAAATTACTGAGGCTGGCTTCAAACCCATGACCCTCTTCTGTCTTAGCCTCCCTAGTATTGGGATTACAGATGGCAGCACCTGCTAATCTCTCTGTCACTTAGAAACTGCTTTTTTTTTTAATTGTAGTAGGGATTGAACACTTTCAGCCCCATTTTTTACTTGAAAACAGGGTTGCTGAGGGCCTTGCTAAGTTGCTGAGGCTGGCTACAAACCTGTGATCCTCCTGTCTCAGCCTCCCAAATGCTAGAATGACAGGTATGCACCACGATGCTTGGTTTATTATTTATTTTTATTCATTTATTATTTATTTATTTTTGTGGTATTGAGGATGAAACTCAGAGGCCTTCTACCTTCAGGCTATATCCCCAGACCGATTTTATTTGGAAACAGGGATTTGTTGAATTGCAGAAGGCCTCACTAAGTTTCTGGGGATGGCTTCAAACCTGTGTTCCTCCTGTCTCAGCCTCTCAAGTACTGAGATTACAAGTGTGCACCACTGTGCCCAGCTATTTTTTATTTTATTTTATTTATTTATTTATTGTGGTACTAGGGATTGAACCCAGGGTCATTCTACCTCTGAGCTACACCCCCAGCCCTAATTTTTATTCTTTATTTTGAAACAGGGTCTCATTAAGTTGTGAAGGGCCTCACTAAGTAGCTGAGGCTGGCTGCGAACCCAGATCCTCCTGTGTCAGCCTCCCACGTACTGTGATTACAAGGGTATGGCACCACACCCGGCTGTTTTTATTTTTGAATCAAGGTCCCACTAAGATGCTGAAGGCCTTGCTAAAGTGCTGAGCCCACCTCCAGCCTGAGATCCTTTGGCCTCAGTGTGTTTACAGTGTATGGTGTGTGGTCATCTGTCTGTGCTGTCTCTGGGCAGGGCCCGGGCCTGCTCCTGACCCCCACTTCCTTATGTTGCAGCGATGTGCTTGCCCTGCCCATCTTCAAGCAGGAGGAGCCCCAGCTGTCCCCCGAGAACGGGTCCCACCTGCCGCCCCTGCAGTACGTGCTGTGCGCCGCGACGTCTCCAGCTGTGAAGCTGCATGAAGAGACCCTGACCTACCTCAACCAAGGTAGTGACTGGATCTCAGACAGGGTGGAACTGGGGCATTTCTCCGAGCAATTGGGAGTCTTGTGAAGACCTTTGGCCTCAGTGGTCGCAGTGAGTGAGGGGCTCATGGAAGACAGACGTTGGTGACTGACACAGGCTCAGATTCCACTTCTGAGCTTTGTGACATTCCTGAACCTTGGTGTCTTCATCTGCAAAATGGAAATAGCAAAAGATGGGTGTGCAAGGGCATTTGAGACCAGCTTGAGGAGCTTAGTGAAATGGGTCACAGAAAAACAAAACAGCTGGGTGTATGGCGCACACCTTTAATCCCAGTACTTGGGAGGCTGAGACCAGAGGATTGCAGGTTTAAGACCAGCCTCAACAACTTAATGAAACCCTCAGCAACTTAGTGAGACCCTGTTTAACAACAACAACAAAAAAAGGCTAGGGTTGTAGCTGAGAGGTAGAATGCCGCCTGGATTCAATCCCCAATACCAAGCCAGGGGTGGTGGCATCTGCCAGTAATCCCAGTACTTGGGAAGCTGAGACAAGATGATTGCAGGTTTGAAGCCAGCCTCAGCAACCTAGTGGGACCCTATTTCAAAACAAAAAATTGAAGGGGCTGGGGTGTAGCTTAGAGGTAGAATGCCCCTAGGTTCAATCTCCAGTACCACCGCTGCCAAAAAAAAAAAAAAAAAAAGTGAAAACAGTTGATCTGTTTGCTTAATCTAGATAAATTGTATTTATTTATTTACTTATTCATTTCTTATTTTTTATTTTTTGCAGTACTGGGGATTGAACTCAGGGGCATTCTACCTCCGAGCTATACTCCTAGCCCTATTTTTTATTCTTTATTTTGAAACAGGATCTCACTAAGTTGCAGAGAGCTTCACTAAGTAGCTGAGGCTGGCTTCGAACCCGGATCCTCTGGTCTCAGCCTCCCAAATGCTGGGATTACAAGTGTGTGCCACACACCGGGCAAATTGTATTTCTTTAGATACTCATTTATTGTGGTGCTGGGACTCAAACTCAGGGCCCCACACATGTTAGGCAAGTGTTCTACTATTGAGCAGCATTCACAGGCTTAGATACTTTTTTTTTTTTTTTTAGAAACAACACTTTCCTGACTATTAATGCATATTCATCATAGGTAATTTAGAAAAGTAAGCTTTGGGGATTCACCTGCTTAGTGACTGACCTCCTCACCTCCACTACTTCTGTTATTTTGCCTCCTCTACCCCCATATTGAGGATATTTAGTTTCCAGTTGTAGGGAATTAAACACGGGACATCTTATTGTGTAAATCTATGTGAAATGTTGATTCTTTTTTAATTTTTTTGGTCTTGGGATTAAACCCAGAAGCATTCTGTCTACCTCCGAGCTACCCCACCCCCAACCCCTTCCAGGGCCCTTTTTATTTTTTATTTTGAAACAGTCTCACATAGAAGCCTGCCACTCTTCCAGGCTAATGTTAAGGCTATTTGTGTGTGTGTGTGTGTGTGTGTGTGTGTGTGTGTGTGTGTGTGTGTGTGTGTTACTGGGGATTGAAACCATGGGCATTTACCTCTGAGCTACACCTCCAGCCCTATTTTTTATTTTTTATTTTGAAACAGGGTCTCACTAAGTTGTGAAGGGCCTCACTAAATAGCTGAGGCTGGCTGCGAACCTGCTATCTTCCTGTCTCCCAAGTACTGGAGATTTACAAGAGTGTGCCACTACACCTGGCTTTTTATTCTTTATTTTGAAACAGGGTCTCACTAAATTGTAGAGGGCCTCACTACAAGACTTTTTTTTTTTTTTGTGGTACTGGGGATTGAACTCAGGGGTATTCTACCTCCGAGCTGTACCCCCAGCCCTATTTTTTATTCTTTATTTTGAAACCGAGTCTCAATAAGTTGACGGAGTGCCTCACTAGGTAGCTGAGGCTGGCCGCGAACCCAGATCCTCCGGTCTCAGCCTCCCCGAATGCTGGGATTACAAGCATGCGCCACCACGCCGGGCTCACTACAAGACTTTTTTTTTTTTTTTTTTTGCGGCACTGGGGGTTGAACTCAGGGGCATTCTACCTCCGAGCTATACCCCCAGCCCTATTTTTTATTCTTTATTTTGAAACCGAGTCTCACTAAGTTGCAGAGGGCCTCACTAGTTAGCTGAGGCTGGCCGCGAACCCGGATCCTCTGATCTCAGCCTCCCGAATGCTGGGATTACAAACGTGCGCCACCACGCCCGGCTCCACTACAAGACTTTTGATACGTAGTTACCAAGTGACCTTCTGAGTAAAAGTTACCAAGACACAAGGCACTGTGGAAGCTGTCACTGTTTCCCTGTGACAGCTTTTTTCATCTGATTCATGAAACATGGAATTTAATCTTAAACTTGCATTCCTTTGATTGCTAATGTAGTTGAATACTTTTTTTTTTTGCGGTATTGGGGATTGAACCCAGAGGCATTCTACCTCTGAGCTACACCCCCATCCCTATTCTTTTATTCTTTATTTTGAAACAGGGTCTCACTAAGTTGCAGAGTACCTCACTAGGTAGCTGAGGCTGGCCGCGAACCCGGATCCTTTGGTCTCAGCCTCCCAAATTCTGGGATTACAAGCATGCACCACAACGCCCAGCTAGTTTGATATTTTGAACTGTTGTTTTGCTCTTTTTCCTTTATTAACTATATTCATGCCCTGTGCATATTTTTCTATTGACATGTTCCCTATTGATTGGAAGAGAATGCTATTTATAAAAACTATCACCTGTTAGCTGCCATGTGTTGCAACACTTTTCCCCATTGGTTGCTGATCTTTTGATTTATTTTTTTTGTACTGGGGATTGAACTCAGGGGCATTCTAAATCTGAGGTACAACTCCAGTGCCCCCCACCTAATGTTTTGTTTTGAAACAGGATCTTGCTAGGTTGCTGAAAGTCCCCTGAGACCTGCAATCCTCCTGTCTCAGCTTCCCAGGTACTGGAATTACAGGTGTGTGCCACCATGCCCCGCTCTTTTAAGTATATCGTGATAACTATATGGTATATGATATATGTCATGGTGTGTTGTTGGGCATTGAACCCAGGCCTTCAGTTTACTAGGTAAGCGCTCTACCACTGAACAACACCCTCAGCCAGATGTTTTTATTTCAGTACTGGGGATTGAACTCGGGCATTTTACCTCCGAGCTATACCCCCAGCCCTATTTTATATTCTTTATTTTGAAACAGGGTCTCACTAAGTTGCAGAGGGCCTCACTAAGTAGCTGAGGCTGGCTGTGAACCCAGATCCTCCAATCTCAGCCTCCCAAGTACTGGGATTACAAGCATGTACCACCACGCCCAGCTCTCAGCCAGATGTTTTGTTGTTGTTCATAGAAGTTTATTTTAAATGTTTATAGTCCATTCTCATTCTTTTTTTTTTTTTGCGGTACTGGGGATTGAACTCAGGGGCATTCTACCTCCGAGATATACCCCCAGTCCTATTTTTTATTCTTTATTTTGAAACCGAGTCTCACTAAGTTGTGGAGTGCCTCACTAGGTAGCTGAGGCTGGCCGAGAACCCGGATCCTCCGATCTCAGCCTCCCGAATGCTGGGATTACAAGCGTGCGCCACCACGCCCGGCTAAAAGGGTTTCACTAAATTGCTGAGGCTGCCCGCGATCCTCCTGTCTCAGCCTCCCAAGTGCTGGGATTACAGGCGTGTGCCACCACGCCGAGCCCATTCTCATTCTTTTAAAATGTTTTTTCTAGCTGGGCATGGTGGTACACACCTGTAATTCCAGTTCTTGGGAGGCCGAGACCAGAGAACCACTGCTTTAAGGACAGCCTTCACAACTTAGTGAGGTTCTCTGCAAGTTAGTGAGTCGCTGTTTCAGAATAAAAGGGGCTAAGGGTGCAGCTGAGAGGTGGAATGCCCCTGGTTTCAATCCCCAGTACCAACCAAATAATAATAATAATAATAATAATAATAATAATAATAATAATAATATATAAATAGCTTTTCTTTTGTGCTTAGAAATGCCTGTCTACAAATCAGTTTAATAATTTGCTAAATCTCATTCAATAGTTTCTAAATTTTAACACTGAAGTACATTTGGAATTTATGATGAAATATAAAGATCCAAGTTTGTTTATTTTTCTAAATAGTTTACTCGTTATCACTTACCTTATCCTTTTCCACTGCTTTAAAATGCCACTTTGAAGCTGGGCATATTGGTGCACACCTGTCATCCCAGTATTTGGGAGGCCGAGACAGGAGGATCACAGATTAGAGGCCAGTCTTGGCAAATTAGAAAGATCCTCCACAACTTAGCGAGACCATTTCAAAATAAATAATGAAATAGGGCTAGGGGTGTAGCTCAGAAGTAGAATGCTCCTGGGTTCAATCCCCAGTAACTAACACACACACACATGCACACGCACAAACATACACATGCTACTTTGAGCTGGGCATGGTGGTGCACACCTGAAATCCCAGTAGTTGGGAGGCTGAGACAGGAAGATCAAAGTTCAGCAACAAAGTGAGACTCAGCAACCTAGGGGGTCTCTGTTTCAAAACAAAAACACAAAAAGAGCTGGGATAGTTCGCTGCCCTGGCTCAGGCCTGTAATTCCCATACTTGGGAGGTGAGATGGGATATTACACGACAGCCTTAGCAACTTAGTGAGTTTTTCAGCAACCTAGCAAGACCCTGCTTCAAAATAAAAAATAAAGCTAAGTGTGGTGGCGAATGCTTGTAATCTTAGTACTAAGAAGGCTGAGATAGGAGGATCACAGGTTTGAGGATAGTCTCAGCAGTTTAGTGAGTCCCTCCGCAACTTAATGAAACCATATTTCAAAATAAAAAATAAAGCCGGGCATGGTGGCGCACACTTGTAATCCTAGTACTTGGGAGGCTGAGACCAGAGGATCCAGGTTCGAGGCTAGCCTCAGCTACTTACTGAGGCTCTCCGCAATTTAGTGAGACCCTGTTTCAAACTAAAGAATTAAAAATGGGACTGGGGGTGTAGCTCGGAGGTAGAATGCCCCTGAGTTCAATCTCCTCGGAGGTAGAATGCCCCTGAGTTCAATCTCCTCGGAGGTAGAATACCCCTGGGTTCAATCCCAGGTGTGCCTCTCTCTCTCTCTCTCTCTCTCTCTCTCTCTCTCTCTCTCTCTCACACACACACACACACACACACACACACACACACACAGAAAAAAAGTAAAAATGCCCTTGGGTTCATTTCTCAGTAGCCAGTACTCTACCCCCCAAAAGAAAGGGTTTGGGTGTAGTTGGGTGTAGCTTTATGTAGAATCCTTCTGGGTTCAATCCTCAGTAACACACATACATACATGCATGCATACATACATACATACATACATACATGGGCATAGTAGCACATGCCTGTAATCCCAGTGCTTGGTTTGGGAGGCTGAGACAGCATCTCAGGTTTGAAGACAGCCTCAGCAACTTAATGAGATCCTGTTTCAAAATAAAAAATAAAAGCCTGGCGCATGCTTGTAATCCCAGGATTCGGGACGCTGAGACCAGAGGATCCGGGTTTGCGGCCAGCCTCAGCTACCTAGTGAGGCACTTCGCAACTTAGTGAGACCCGGTTTCAAAATAAAGAATAAAAATTAGGGCTGGGAGTGTAGCTCGGAGGTAGAATGCCCCTGAGTTCAATCCCCAGTACCGCAAAAGAAAAAAAATAAATAAATAAATAAAAAAGGAGGGGCTAGGGGTTTCCCCCAGAGATAAAATGTCTTTGGGTTCAATAACCAGTATGGAAAAAATAAATAAATAAATAAATAAATAAATAAATAAATAAATAAATAAATAAATAAAATGCCACTTTGACCTGGGCATGGTGGTATATACCTGTAAATCAATAAGTAAAATGCCATTTTGGGAACATTTTTGGTTCTGTTTGTGTGTGTGTGTGTGTGTGTGTGTGTGTGTGTGTGTGTGTGTGTTGCTAGAGATCGAACCCAAGGATATTCTACCTCTGAGTTCCACCCCAGCCCTGTTTTATTTTTATTTGGAAACAGCAGCTAGCTGGGCGTGGTGATACATGCTTGTAATCCCAGCATTTGGGAGGCTGAGACCAGAGGATCCGGGTTTGCGGCCAGCCTCAGCTACCTAGTGAGGCCCTCCACAACTTAGTGAGACCCTGTTTCAGAATAAAGAATAAAAAATAGGGCTGGGGGTATAGCTCAGAGGTAGAATGCCCCTGAGTTCAATCCCCAGTACTGCAAAAAAAAACAAAAAACAAAAAACAACACAAAAAACAGCAGCTCACAGCCGGGCGTGGTGGCGCACGCTTGTAATCCCAGCATTCGGGAGGCTGAGACCGGAGGATCCGGGTTCGCGGCCAGCCTCAGCTACCTAGTGAGGCACTCTGCAACTAAGTGAGACTCGGTTTCAAAATAAAGAATAAAAAAATATAGGACTGGGGGTGTAGCTCAGAGGTAGAATGCCCCTGAGTTCAATCCCTAGT
>PVLC010029507.1:0-20074 GCA_004027655.1 Graphiurus murinus
ACTGCCATTCATAGAATTTTATTTTTAACTTTTTGTTTTGTTTTGCAGTACTGGAGATTGAACTCGTTTTTATTTTGAAGCAATCTTGCTAAATTGCCGAAGGTCTCATTAAGTTGCCAAGGCTGGCCTTGAACCTGTGATCCTCCTGTCTCAGTCTTGCAAGTATTGGGATTACAGGCATGTGCCACTATACCTGTCTTGTTTTTAACCTTGAACAACAATTTGCAAGTTACCCTCTAAAGATGACCGTTATCCACATGAATAAATTTTAGAGGTTAATTGATAGACCTGGTAGCTAGAGACTGTGCTCTGTGTCCTGGGGTGCACATACCATTCCTGGGGGTTCAGAATGACACATAATCCCAACACACTGCAGGATGAAGTGACTAATAAGCAAGTTCAGAAAAGTATTGCTTTGAAACTTACTCAGAGATTTGACAGTGACTGATATCGTGTGAGTCCAGTGCTGGTCTCTGGCCCCATTCCGGGTCTCCTCGGACACTCTGCACTCGTACGCACCGCTGTCCATGATCGTGGTGGAGGTGATCTCCAGCTGGAAGGTGGCCCAGTCCACTTTCTCCAGCCTCCTGTTGCCATGGTAACCGGGTCTCCCAGAGTCAGTGCCCAGCTGCACGATACCATCCTGCCCCATGCCAGCCACAAGCTTAGGCTGGGCCTGGTCCTGTGGGAGGTGCCACCAGCTCACGGACAGAGGACTTTTAGCCCCACCTGCCTTGCATAGAAGGGTGAGTGCTTCTCCTTCCCACACAGTTTGCTGCTGGGTAGACACGACCACACTTCTTGCTGTGGATTGCAAATTTCAGAAGAAAAAAGTATTTCAAGTAAATGAGAAATTTCCTAAAATACAGTGAAATCTAATTACTAAGGACTTGATTAGTTTGTGATAAATTAGATTGGGCTGTTGCCTTATGTGCCACTCCCAGGAAAAAAGGTCTGCTAAACACTTGAATACTGGAAATGAGGCAGCTAAAAGAGTATCAGGAGAACTTACTTACACTTAAGCAGTTTTCTAATTTGCACTTATTTTTAAAAATCAGTTTGTTAATCATCCCTTTCTGAAGCATACCTGGTTGGGCAAACATCCAATAATGTGTTATTAGATGAATTAGGATGGGTGTATGAACCCGAAAGTAATGAAGCTGTGCCAATTTAAATGTTTAGCTTTATTAGGATTCAGGCCTGCAGAGTTAAAAATTTTCGTTCTCAACCCACTCATCTTTCCCTAATCAGTCCTAATTAGTTTAGTGTGTATCTTATACAAGAAATGAACACTGTTAACTAGATCTCTGTTCACGATACTACCATAAAAAATAATTACTTTGGGGAGAATTTATCTATCTATCTATCTATCTATCTATCTATCTATCTATTATATATGTACAAATACAAATCTGTGTATATATCATCTATCATCTATTAACCAATCTATGTATCTACTATCTATATACTATATATATATACAAATACAAATCTATATATATCATCTATCATCTATTAACCAATCTATTTATCATCTATCTTTCTATCTCTAAATAGAGAGCCTTCTTATGTCTAAACTATGGTGTAAGACTGTAAATGTATGGCTGGCTCCCAGATGAGAAATTCAAGATGTATAGATACAGACATTTATTCAACGCGTGCTTATTTGTCATGCAAGGTCTTGTCCTGGTTGCTTCATGGGCAGTCCAGAGATACATCAGGAGCTTCTGCATCCTGGGCAGTCCAGCACTACTAAATTTAAGCCCAGAATCCTGGAGTCAGAATTGCCCTGGGCGACACACTTGACCTCTTAGTTTTCTTTCCCATAAAAATGAGGATAATAATAGTGCCCCCCCCCCCCTTATTGCATTGTTGAAAGGACTGAACAAAGGGCATGCAGGAAGGGCTGAGGTCTGCTGGCTAAGGAAAGTACCCAGTAAGGGTTAGCTATTAGCATTAGTGGTTAATAAGAAAGAGGCACTGACGAAAGCAGAGGTAGTTAAAAGCAAAAGGGAAAAACAAGACAGAGTAGGCATTAGAAATCTAAAGAGGATCTAAATGAATTTGCAAATTACTCTTCCCTGCTGAGGAAGGAGTTCAGTCGACTGTTTTATGCATACATATACATAAGGTACAAAGGCAGTATGAAGGCTAATGCTCACACATAGGTAAAAAAAACAAAAGAAAGAATAAATCTGCTTCCAAATTTTGGGTATCAGAGGCATGATTATTTAAGTGTTTTTTTTTTTTCAATATAAAAATGACTCACAACTGAAGTTGGGAAATTAGAAGGGGAAATTATTACTCATAATCTCACCACCTTAACATAACCATATGACTAGTTTCAACTAACGTCATTTTTTTTCAAAAATGAGGTTTCCTTAATTCCTTGTGGTCATTACTGCATTACAGTAAGAAGTAATAAACTTACTAAGTGCGAGTAAGTTACACATTCACAGCGAGAGTGGGTGCCCCCTTCTGTTTAAAATATTCATAGAATGATAAAACTCTGCTCATACTTCAAATAATGGTTTGACTATCAAAACAGAGTGTTAAATAAGATCCGTAATAAATATGCTAATAAGCTTTCCTATCACTACCTGTTAGGCCATTTTGGACTCCAGCCTACGCAAAGAATTACTTTTAGCTTTGGAACATAACCCTATTGATAAGATTATGGGCTGCATACCATGAAGCATAATCTCAGATCTCTCTGGCACAAATTCCCACATATCAGGTTTAAGAAAGGTTGCTGATATGTTCTAGGGAGGTTGAGAAACACAAAGCGGAGACTTGGCCCTTTGTAAATATGTAAACCTGCCCACATTGTTTTTCCTGAATCCTAGAAAGTTAGACCAAATGTTTAGTGTGAAAACTAACACCAACACATCTCCTGACCTGCCACACAAGGCCAAAGATGGTGAGTCTTCATTTCTATCAAGTGGAGAGATGGAGAAAGAGGACATGAAAGGGAAACTTAGCTACCTTTGGAGATGCCTCTAATGAGCAAGTACAGCAAGAATCTCTTTTATTTTTTAGTTCAGTTTTATTCTTGCCCAGGGTGGGAGTGCATGGCAGTAATCCCAGTGCTTGGGAGGCTAAGACAGGAGGATCATAGGTTCAAGGCCAGCCTCAGCAACTTAGTTTAGCTTTTTTAAATTAAAAAAAAAAATTGCTTGCTTTGGGACAATTATTCTTTCCCAACTTTTAATTTAATACTCAGCCCAGAGGATCCTAATTTTAGCTGTGGATTTGTCTGTTGTCACTCCACAAAGAAAGCACTGATTGTTCAAACATGTTTCAAGTCACCCAGACTTCACAAAGCAAAGGCAAGCTGAGTGGTTGTCTTGGTCTGTTTTGTGTTATAATAGTGAAATTCCCAAGATAGGGTATCTTATAAAGTAAATAGGTTTATTGAGCACACAATTCTGGTGATTGGAGAGTCCAGAAAGCATGGTGCAGGCATCCTGGTGGGGGTCTCCTGACCGCATTAGAATATGGTGGAGAAACAGAAAGGGAAGCAGAAGGGACAAACAAGTGGGGTGCCCTCACTTGATAATACCCAGCTCTCCCAAAATAATATTAGTGCATTCACAAGGGCGGAGCTCCATGATTTCACTAATGTAACATCTCCATGATGGGGATTTCCAGCTCATGAATCTCCAAACCATGGCAGCAACTTTCCCTGTTTTGTGCACACAGATATTCAGATCCACTTGAATAGGTGTCTCACCACATCACAAAGTGCAGGCAGTGAAGTAGGCCCACTCACATTTGCTCTTCATTTCTCACTGTGAGTCAGAATTATGATTAAGGATCATTTCCATAGCTGGTTAACATAACAGGGAATTAACAGAAGGCAACTGAAAGATGCCAGCCTGGTCTCCTGGTCAGCTAATATGGTTGTTGATTCTCCAGGAAGGGGGCAAAGTAGAGCCCTTTATTCTTGATCTACTCATAACACACAGTCTCTTTCTCTCTCCCTCTCTCTCTCCCTCCCTTCCTCTTTGGAATACATGCACAGAAAGCATCATTAGTACAGATGTTCTCTGCTTTGAGAAAATCTAAAGCATAAAAATTAGAACTAGGCTGGGCGTGGTGGCACATGTTTGTAATCCCAGTACTTGGGAGGCTGAGATATGAGGATCAAAGGTTCATGGCCAGCCTTATCTATGTAGTGAGGGCCTCTGCAACTTAGTGAGACCCTGTTTCAAAAAAATAAATAAAATAAAGTAGGGCTGGAGGTGTAGCTCGGAGGTAGAATGGCCCTGGGGTTCCATCCCCAGTACCACACACACAAAAAAATTAGAACTAATAAGCCAGGCATAGCAATGCAGGCCTTCAATCCCAGATACTTGGGAGACTGAAGCAGAAGGATCACAAGTTCAAAGCCAGCCTGGTCAACTCAGTGGTAGAGTCCTTGCTTAGCTTGTGGAGGCCATGGGTTCAAGCCCAGTACCAAAAGAAGAAGAAGAAGAAGAGGAGGAGGAGGTGGAGAAGGAGGAGGAGGAGAAGGAGGAGGAGGAGGAGGAGGAGGAGAAAAAAAAAGAAGAGGAGGAGGAGGAGGGAGGAAAAACAAGGAGAAGGAGGGAAGAAAAAATAAATAGAAGAAGGAAAGAATCTAAGGCAGTGAGAAGGGCTTTAAGAACCATCTAATTGTGTGCCATCATTTTCATGGATGAGAAAGCTGAGATTAGAGAAATGAAGAGGTGTGCCCATGGTCGTGACCCATTCAATGGCTCAGGAATTGGACTGCAAAGGTCTCCTGGGTACTTTCCTTTACTCCACTTCACTCCAGCGTCATATGACTGGCACCCAACTCTGGAGGAAGACCTCTACCGAGTCTGTGGAAGCCCCTGTACTGCCACAGACTGAAAGCAGCCCCACCCATGACTGCTCCCCACTTCACATACCTGCTGGCTTCCTCAGCTGCACTCGGCTGACTGCCGACTGCTTTCTCTGAAGCACCTGCCAGGAGCCGGTCTGGCTTCTCACCACCTCCGCCACCTCACAACTGTAGTCACCTTCATCCTCTGGGCCCGTAGAGAAGATCTTGAGAGAGAAAGTCTTAGTGCTTAGCTTTGCAACCTGGAGCTGCCCTTGACTTGCTCTGTCTTGGTAGTCCTTCTTCAGGCCCAAGACTCCGCTGGCATCAATGTGGGCAATTTCAATCCCATTGAGGAACCAAATGCCCTGAATCTGTGGGTTCCGGCCGCTGCCCGCCACCAGGCAAACCAGCTCCATGGGCTTCCCCTCAGCAGGCGTGCCCTCTGTTGTGATGTTGACTTCAAAACCTTTCACTGGATGACAAAAGTAAGGCAGATACTTAGAATACCCACCT
The DNA here is from genome assembly GCA_004027655.1 of Graphiurus murinus. Taxonomy (NCBI): domain Eukaryota; kingdom Metazoa; phylum Chordata; class Mammalia; order Rodentia; family Gliridae; genus Graphiurus; species Graphiurus murinus. The sequence continues at coordinate 5,342 of PVLC010029507.1, forward strand.
CATCTGTCCTCCCAGAACCAAAGAGAGATGAGCCTCCAGTATGGCTACCACAGAGATGCCACTTCATGTGGTAGTTGAGTTCTGTAGTGGCAGGTAAGCTCCCCACCCCCCAAAAAAATCCCTGAAGTAAAAAATGCCCATGACTATTCTTTACGTCACCCAGAAAGGACATGGTTTTCTAAATGCAATTCCAGTAATCAAGAAGTATGCATACATGTATAAAATATATAGTTAGGTATGCTTTTTAATGAAAAAATAAAATATTTTGTGTTATGTTGAATTGGCATAAATTATCATTTTTAAATCTCTCTCCTCTCTCTCTTTAAAATTGTGGTGTTGGGCCACTCACAATAGCAAATTATGGAACCAGCCTAGGAATCCATCCACGGATGAATGGGTCACCAAACTGGAATATACATACAATGGAATTTGACTCAGCCATAAAGAAGAACAAAATTATGTCATTTTTCCAGGAAAATGGATGGAACTTGAGAATATTATGCTAAGTGAGATTTAAGCCAGTCTTAGAAAAGTGAAGGTTGTATGTTTCCTCTCATATGTGGAAACTAGAAAGAAATTGGGAAACAAAAGAGATTTCAGATAATTGAGGAGAAAGACCGGTAAAATAGTGGAAGGGGATTAAGGGCGGGGTGGGGCAAAAATACTAATGAAGGAAAGAGTTCAGATAATGCTCTGTACGTATACAATATTATCAGTACTCATCTCAATAATGTGTACTGGCAGGGAAAGGGTGTGGTGTAGAGTCCCAATGGAAACACACCAAGTGTTGTGTGCACATACCTTTCTAACACTCTGAACCTCGTTATGATTTATGATTACAAAGCACCAATAAAAGTGTGTTTAAAAAAAGAAAGAAGAGATAGGGATATTCTTGAAAAGAAATCTTTTTTGGTGCTGGAGATTAAATGCAGGGCTTTGTGCTAAGTGAGGCTACATCGCAGCCCTTATTTCTTACTCTCTGGGACTACCCAGTGGGATTTTCCTCAGGTGAAAGCATGCAGTATGGCTCCCCAGGACTCCCTGAGTGTAACTGGGATACTTGAGGCTGACTGGACAAGTTTTAATGGAACAGAATAATGTGCTTCTTAAAAAAGAAAGAAAATGTCAGGGATCCACCATTGGATCATCCCTTTCAGCCACGGATAGACATGGTGTTAGCAACTCCCTCCCATTGGAGCAAAACCTAGACAGAGACACAAGAAATCACAGACAAAGCCTTTCTGTCTACTTCGACAAACATGCCAATGGATCGTGAAGTGTGACACCGTTCCCACACAGCAAAGGGGTCAGAAGATCTCAGCACTGGCAAAGACCAGATTTCACACTGGGAAGTGGAGCTCGCTTGAGGCCAGCCGTCAAAGTAGGTGGGCTTTGCAGAGAGGCAGGCCTGCTGTGAACACCAGCTGGATGAGATCAGGGAAGCTTTTAGTGTGTCTGAGGCCCAGATTCATTATTATTATTATTATTATTATTATTATTATTATTATTATTATTATTATTATTATTATTTTGGTAGTACTGGGATTGAACCCAGGGGTCATTTTACCTCTGAGCCACATCCCTAGACCTTTTTTTAATTTTGAAACAGGGTTTTGCTAGGTTGCTGAGATTCTTGCTATGTTGCTGAGGCTACCCTCAAACCTAAAATCCTCCTGTCTCAACCTCCCAAGTACTGAGATTATGGGTGTGATGGTGCACAGCTCAGATTCCTCATTTTTATTTATTTTAATTTTAATTTTTTTTTTACTTTTTTATGTGATACTGGGGATGAAACCCAGGGGCCTTCTACCTCCAGGCTACATGCCTAGACATATTTTAGTTTCATTTTTAAACAAGGTCTCACTAAGTTGCTGAGAGCCTCACTAAGTTGGTAAGGTTGGCTTTGAGCCTGTGATCTTCTTGTCTCAGCCTCCCATGTACTGGGATTACAGGTGTGCACCACCACACCTGGCTTAGATTCCTCAATTTTTAAAATGGTGAGTTGATTACTTGTCTCATTGTTATAGCTCAATTAAATAAGGGAGAAAATGTGCTTACAAAGTGCCTGGCAAAAATGGTAACACAACCATAGCTGACTTAAGGAATCAATCTAACCATTTGCCATCTCTTGTCCCATAGAGAATCCAGAGCCAAAATGAAATGCCTTTTTTCTTAGTTCTGTTTTCCAGATCGCAAAAACAAAAATGACTCAAATTTTCTGGGCTAAGTTTTTTTTTTTTCAGTCAATCAAAGACCTAAAAAATAAAATTAAAAGATATCCCACAAATACCCATAATCAGCGAATTCATGAGTTTACTGAAATGATAATTACCTGCCGGCTGGATCTTCAGAGTGGTTTGATCTGTTTGCTTTTTCGTGATCAAAGTCCAGGTTTTATCTGGATCCTGAATCCATTCGGTTGCTTCACAGAACAGCTTGCCTTGATCTGAGAGCTGGAGGCTGCCTATGGACAGCCTGAAGGTGGCCACCCCAAGCTTGTTGAGCCGTACATTGCCAGCTACAAACCTCTCCTCATACAAGGGCCCAGGGATCAATACAAAATCTCTGGAGAGAGAAATAATCTTGGTGGCTTGGCTTCCTCCTCCTTCCTGCATCAGGTACCAGGTGACGGAGAGGTGGGTATGTTGAGCTGTGGCTTTGGATGCCTCACAGGTAAGCTCTAATGGCTCACCTTCCTCCTTACTGAGAGTCTGGGACCTCATAGTGGCAGAGAGAGTATCTGGAATTACTGGCAACAAAGGAATTATGATAATATGATGGGTCCATACCTGTCCAGTTAGCCTCCTTAGGTGGAGATGGCACCCTGAACCCTCTATAAAGCGTACCCTTTGAGCTGGGTTTTCATGGGCCATATTCATCTTCCCTGTATGCTTTCCTTATTGCCCATGGTGACGTTTGGACTCTGGCTTTGCTTCATCAGCATAAGTTGTAACCAATTTAGGTACCCAGACACAGATACTGCTTACCAGGGAAAAGCACTGGGAGCAACCAGATCTGAATTTTGACCCTAAATATGCCCCCATCTGATTATATGAACTTGGACACATCACTTTATTTCCCTGGGCCTTCACCTGCTTCTTAAGAAGTGAAGTTCTGAACTATCTGTTATAATTTACTATTCGGGGCCCAAATGCTATCCTTACCAAAGTTTCTGTAACTATCCTACTACCCTACAATTCTTTTCTTCCACAAATGAAATTGCATATCTCAAGCTCACGTGAGTGAATATACTAAATCAGTGGATACTATTGAGCATCTGCTCAACACTAACCATGGTGCTAGGAGCTGAACACATGTTCTCTTCTTAAGAAGGAGGGAGTGTTTGGGGAAAGGTGCGTACATGCAGCTAGTTACTGCAGAATGGTGAGAGTGGTATGAATTGAGAGGCCCGAGAGACTGTCTAGACGAGTCCCACAGGGGAGTACTACCTAAACAGGGTCCTAGAGTGGCTGTAGGCATGTTCTAAGCTGAATAGAGAGTGTTAGATATTCCAGGCAGAGGGACAAAATGACAGTTTCAAAGACTACAATCCTCTCTCCACAGATAAATGTGCTAGAGAATGGTAGCCTGGGAATAATTATTTTCAAGTTCATAACTTATCACCTATGATATTAATACCAGTTCTCTTCCCAAGTCACTGTTCTGCCTCCGAGAAGAGATGACCTGTGGGGAACTCTCAAAGATCTGTCTAATGCTGTTCCTATTATCAACCTGAGAACCTGTGGATGAAACTACTTGTAATCAATCTCCAAATTATCCACAGGGTTGGAGGGCTCATCTTCCCAAAGCAAATGGAGCAATAGAAAGGCTAGTTTCTCAGGGGCTGGCCAGCGGAAGTGGACAAAGCGCTCACCGGTTAGATTAGTCTTGGCACTGTAACTCCCGAAGTACTTCTCGTCAGTGTTGGGTGTGTGGCACTCATACTCGCCAGCATCCTGCTTCTGGAGTTTCGAGATGTGCAACAAGACTGAGTTGCCCTGCAGCCTCTCCACGTAGATGTCCCTGTTTTGCACCCGCTGCACATACGCTGCGTAAGAGAAGGTGTCATCCTGGGTGCTAATGATCTGAACTTCCCTGGTCGGGGCGGTCGGCAGATAAACAGACCACTGAAAATGCTGCATGGAAGGTCCCTGATGGCCAGTTACATTGCAGGCGATGCTGATGGGGTAACCTTCAGCTCTGTACAGCCGTCCTTTTTGAACTGTTACTTCCCTCTGGCCAATGCTGAGCTTAGCTTGCAAGTAGCAGAAAGAAAGGGGAATAAAAATAGATTAGTGCTCTGGCTCCCAGTGTACCACATGATTGTCGTTCTCTATATTACAATTCTGGTAAATGAGATCACAGGTTATTAGTGATCATCAACTCAAATGTTCACCACCTTCTTCAGGCAGAGCGGCAGTGGAATGGCTTCATAAGTTGATTGTTGTTTTCTAACTTTAATTTCCATAGTCATCTCTAGTTTCTTTTAAAAAAAAAAAAAAAGTTCAGCTTCATCCATATAACAGCCAGGTTCATAAACACCAACTTATCTAAGCATAAGTTTTAAAGCAAATACAATGTATGAATATTTACTTTTTGGTACTGGGGATGGAACTGAGGGTCATCCTACCTCTGATTTACACCCCCAGCCCTTCCTTAATTTTTTTAAACAGGGTCTTGCTAAGTTGTTCAGGGTCTTGCTAAATTGCTGAGGTTGGCTTGGAACCGGCAATCCTCCTGTCTCAGCCTCCCAAGTACTGGGATTACAGGCATGCGCCACCACAATCAGCTGATAATTTACTTTTAACATTATTTTATGGGAAAATTCAGCATATGCTTTCTCAAACCTCAAATTCCAGGATACCGGCTAGTCCCACACAAGTGGTTGCTGGAGAGGCAAAGTCTACTGCTCTGTCCATGGTGCCATGACTTTTCTTGCTGGTTGGTGGGAAATATTTGTACCTTTGGGCACATCTGATGCACGACTGGCTAAAAAAGGCCTCTGAAGCGAAGAAGCAGCAGCACACTCTTTCTGTATTGTGGAGGGCTTTTGTGTCATGTTGTGTTGTCATTCTAAGTTCTTAGAGAGCCATTACAGCTTTCCTGAAAAGCTTCATAATGGGTGACTATAGAGTCCGGCAGGTTCTAGGATCAGAACTTATTTTAGTTCTTTTCATCCCCAAAGTTTTCAGCTGAGACCACTACAGAATGTTTTCTATTGAAAAGAATCTCAAGTATTAGGCCTAAGGGAAGGAATGTGATTAAATGGTAACATTTCATGAGAAAAAAAATTTAAACCCAGCATTTTTCAGAAGTCACAAGGTATACATTTATTTATTGTGATTAATATTAAAGAGCTAATTCCTTCTGTGCTTCAGAAAGCACAAAGACCAATAATCAAGATGCTCCAGAGAGGGCTGGATCTTTCAGCGTGGTCCAGGGATCAGAGGATGGGGGATGATTGGGTTGAAAGAAAACAGAAGGGTACATAAAGGGACAGTGGATAGCACTGCAGAATTATCAGACTAGAGTTCTCTTATGTTTTACTTTTTGGTAGTGCTGGGGTTCACACCCAGGGCCTTGTGCATGCTAGGCAAGTGCTCCACCAATGAGAATGAGTTCTTAGGAAGAATAGAATTCATACGAAGCAGAGTGTCTGGTGAATTTTCTGACTCCACAAGGACAAAGAATGAAGGGGACTATAGTGGGGAAAAATAGGAGAAAAGGAAAAATGACCTAAGAGATTATGAAAAGGCTGAGTGTAGGAATTTTGGATGAAATGAAAACAATCCTAAGGAATTGTGTTTTTTAAATTAATTTGTTATTAATTTTAATGTTCCTATTAAAAAAGAGCAGAAGGGGTAAGAGGTCACTAAAAATGACATATGTATATGCTCAGTCTAAGACTGGTAAATTAACTAGTGAATACTCAACTAATCAACCAACCATACACATTTCCAGTAATAATTTAAAATATACTAATTTATTCATAAACTCCAATGAATGTGATATATTTATATCATACTCGTTTTATAATAGATATCTAGAAATAGAAGTTAGGCAACCTTAGAAAATTTTAAATTATTACTTACCAAAAAGTTTTACTGCATAGGCAGTTTAAAACATTCTATCATTTAAAGCAATGCCACTTTACAGAAATGAACTCATTAGACTTCAAGTAAAAGAATATTTATAGCCACATAGTTCATTATAGCCCCAAACAAGGGACAACCCATATGTCCGTTAACAGTAGAAGGATACTGTATGGTACACATAAAATGGAATATTATACCCAAATGAAAATCAATGAATGACAACTATTTGCCATAACATGGATGACTAAATTAAATTTAATATGCAAGCTGGGCATGGTGGAGCATGCCTGCAATCCCAGTACTTGAGAGGCTGAGACAGGAGGATCACAAGTTTGAGGCCAGCCACAGCAATTTAGCAAGACCCTGTTTCAAAATAATAAAAAATAAAAAAGGGCTGGGGGTGTAGCTCAGAGGTAGAAGGGTTCGATCCCCAATACCACACGCACACAAAACCCCAACAAAACAAAACAAACAAAAAAGATGCAAGACACTTCTGAATCCTTTTGACTACATAAAGAATGATTCTACTGTTCATTAAGTCTACAAAACCACATTGTGTTGGTTAGTGAGGCATAAAGGCTAAAACTGTTATTTGAAAAAAGTTAGAAAGTGGTTATGGTGAGAGCCAGGAAAGTATGTGGGGGAGGGGTGTGATTTGATGGGGTGCACGGCAGGAAGGGGGTACTTCTAGTGTTCTGAAAATATTCTATTTCTTGACCTGGGTTAGTGATTACACAGGTTTTACTTGTGTGTTCAACTGCATATTTACATTTTATTAACCTTATTTGGAGGTAGCAGTAAACTGTCTGTTTCCACAAAGGATGTTATTTTTGGTGGCTAGGCAACATCTCTCCAACATTTTCCATCACTGTTCAATGAGATGAGCACCACAGTTGAAAAATTTTATTGTGGAAACTAGCACTACCTTTTCCAATGCTTTATTTGCCAATTCAATAAATATTTATTAAATCACTTTCAGTATTTTTGATGCTTGAGAGGCCATGCTATGAAGATAAGTGTGGACTAGTCTCTGACTTCTGGATTTTATAATCTAGTTAAGTAGGGCAGTAGTTAGCTGTCTCTAAGAAAGATAAAAATACATGTGCTTTGAGGAATTAGAAGAAAGCAGAGATTACACTTTTAGGGGAGGGAACATAGTTGAGGTTTATGGAAGAAATGACATTAGAAATGGATTTTGGGGAATTGGTAAGATTGACAAGTGGGGAGACAAAGCCTTTTAGATGGAGGAGACTTCCTGACAAGACTGACTAGGAATCAAAAGACTTGTCCAGAAAATATGGAGTGATCAACTGGGTTGCATGAAGATTTGCAGGAGGGGATGGGGATTCTGGGCTCAGAGCAAGAAAAACTTGACTACCATGTTTTCGAATCTGGACTTGACTCATGAGGCAATGGAGGATCCACTGAAAGTGTTTGAGAAATCTTAGGAAAATCAGCCTAACAGTTGCATGGAGGATGGAGGAAATTAGAAATAGGCATCAGGATGACAAGAAAGAGACTGTCACTTAGGAGCTGCCATGGAGATGAAATCTATAGAGTTTTCAGTGTCGGCTGTGCTTGGGAGTTGTCGGGGTAAACAGAGTGATGGATGGGAGGTAGGAAGAAATCAGAGATACTCATGTTTTACAAGACTGGGAGAATAATGGTACTCAACAGAAATAAGGGGGTCAGGAAGAGTTACTATTGAGGTTGTTGTATGTTTTGGAAATCCAAAATTTGAGTACCATGGAAATAGCAGGAAGAAAATCCAGCCAACATTTGGAAATAATATCTAAGTGTGTGTGAATCTGTGTGCATTTTGCTTTCTATTCGACCCTTTGAAAACATTTGTAAGCTAAAAAAAAAAAAACCTCTAAGATATTCCCATATTTAGTAATATCCAAACTCATCAGTGATTGAGTCAGATTTAAACCTGCCCCTGCTGATGTCAAATTCAGGCTGCATCCTCGGTTCCTCACTGACTCTTGGAATGCCCGTCTGCACCTAGGGGGAGTTCTGAATGATAGCTTTAGATTAGATCAGTTGCATGCCAGTATTGAGAAATGCAATGGATTATCAGAAGGAGGGGGAAGGAGAACACACTAGAGCATCTTTGTTTAAAAGATGGGATGAGGACCACTGTAGAAGAGTTAGGTGGGTGGGAGGTCAGCCAGGATTGAGGGGCCTGGAAACCAAGGGCAACAAACATTTCAGGAGGAAAGGGCTTGTCAGCACAGCCTAAGGCGGAGGCCTCTAAAGGCAGAGGAGAAGCTGGGTGCACACCTGTAATCCTAGTACTTGGGAGGCTGAGACAGGAGGATCAAAGGCTCCAGGCAAGCCTCAGCAATTTAGTGAGAACCTCAGCAACTTGATGAAACCTGGTTTCAAGGTACAAAAATAAAATAAAATAAAAAGGGCTGGGAGGTGTAGCTTGGAGGTAGAATGCCCTTGAGTTCAATCTCAGGGCATTCAAAAAGGGTGGGGGGATCAGAGTAGACTGTTTCCAGTTGGATCATGAGCATGTGGCAGAGACCTTTGTAAAAGAGATTTCAGTAGAGCAGAAGCAGCAGTTTTCATGGGTAAAAAGTGACTGCAGAAAGTGTAAACCACATCAACAAGTTTCATGGAGAAAAGAAAGAGAAGACTGGCATGGCAGCTAGAAAGTGTGGCTGGGCGAGGAGAAACAGTGAGGATTTGGGCACCTTTGCATGTTTCTGGGCAGAGGCAGCAGTAGAGGAGTAGAGAGGGGTGAAGCCAGAAAAGACAGGGAGTGGAGTAAGGACTAGTAGAGGCATGGTGTCAAGAACATGATGGTGCCATGATCTTAACATTTGTGATCTCCCAGATTTTACATTAATCCCACAGTGAGCCAAGCGTGATGGCACATGCCTATAATTACGGTATTTGGGAGGCCAAGATAGGAGAATTGCTGATTCAAGGCCAGCCTCAGCAATTTAGAGAGACCCTCAGCAACTAAGGTGACCCTGTTTCAAAATAAAAAGTAAAAACAGCTGGGGGTGTAGCTTGGAGGTAGAATGCCCCTGGGTTCAACCCCCAATTCCAAACAACAATAACAACAACAACAAATAAACACAAAATATTAGGGTGATGGTAGTAGGAGGTGGGACATTTGAGTGGTCAGGAGGGCTCAGCCCTGCTGAATGGGATTAGTGTCCTTATATCCGAACTTGGAGAGATTGCTAGTTCCTTCTACCAGGTGAGGATGCACAAGAAGGTGCCACCTAATGAAGAAATGGGCCCTCATCAGATATCAGATCTGATAATGCTGTGATCTTGGAATTCCCAGTCTCCAGAACCATGAGAAATACATTTTTTTTATCTCAGCCCGAACCAACTAAGACTTACTACCTTCTCAGAAAAGTGATAGAAACACTGGAGGTTTCATAGGTTCTTCTTGTTTGTTTGTTTTGTTTTGCAGGGCTGGGGATCAAGCACTCTAGGCAAGCGCTCTACCACGGAGTCCCAGCCCTTCATTGGTGATTTTGAGGCGACTCAAAATGGACTGCCAGAGATATATTCAAATGGCTGTGTGTCGGGGTCACACACAGAAGCATCTTAGGAGGAGTGTATTCTCTGTGGGTTGTTTCAAGGACATTTCTTCCTTCCTCCTAAAGAGTAGAAACCTCAGAGGATTGACCTATTGCTTTCTCTTTTAATAGACAGAGGATGAGGGCCCTTTGCACAGTAGTTCAAATCCTCGTCCAATGAGTACACAGCTTGGCATCAGCATGCTAATATGGGAGTCCTGCTTTTGAAACAATAAGAATTCCTTGATGGTACTGGTTTTCCTTAAAAATATCATTGGGATTGTCAAAATTATGATTTCCGTAGTATTGCAATGGAAGCTATTAAGTTGGACCATTTAAAATGACCCATATTTAATCACTTTTTATACCAACCCCCACCCCCAGCAATTTCAAATGATTCTACTTTATATAAAACCTACCTAGGGAAAGCCAACATACCAAGCAATCTTTCTTTACATTTATAAAAACCCTATATGCTTGGAGGTTGTGAGAGCTTCTATCCATAATTAAGTGGAATTTTTTGTTGTTTTTCCATTAATAAAACCTCAGTAAGATTAACATAGCCCCTCTCTTAAGCCCTCATGTTAATGGACTTCATTTGTAAGGCACTTAGCCAGGGCGAGGGGTAACAGATTAGGTAGGCAAAGCTAAATGCTAAATCCAAAAGCTCATTTACCCATTACATTAATTTCATCAGCACTAGATCCTAACCTGTTAGGAAGTGTAGCTCATTGGTAGAGTGCATTCTTAGCATGCACCAGGCCCTGGAAGGTCTGTCCTCAGCAAACCCCTCCCCCTTCAATACACAAATAATAAGAAAAATTGGGGCAAAATATATATGTGCTAAACAACGTAATTCATCAACTTATCATTTAATTCATTTCATCCATTTCTCCTCTATATTTTCAATAATAAATAGCAGGCTTCCAAAGCTTCTTCAAGTTACATCCTGATTTATGCATTCCTCACCTAAAAACTATGGTTCCCTAAAAAAATTAGTGCTTAAGATGACTCAGAATCTATAAGAAATATATGACCAGGAATAGGTACTTGTTTAAATAGGTTAAGGAAAAGCTTCTAGCTTCCTCCTTTTTGAATCTTAGTTACTTCTTTCCTTCCCCCCAGGCCTTCTAGCCCACTTACCCCAAACCAAAAACACAAACAAAAAAACAAACAAACCAAACCAACCAACAAAACAACAAAACACAAAAACAAATATCCCCCACAAACAGCAACAGCATCAACAACCAGAGTGTGCATGTGTAAGAGAGAATTTGCAATTCTCTGCATTATTGCACAATGTAAATCCAGTTCCCCCTAGACACAAGGGAAGCATATAGTCCAAATACACAGACACCTGAGAATCACTAGTCAGACAACCAAACAGGACAAAAAGAAACACACCACGCTCTGAATGATCCTACCAGGGTGCCTATCCATCAACACCTCCCACGCCAGTCTGGCGGGTATTGATCACCCAGCAAGTAGTTCTAGTAAATTCCCCGTAGGCCGTCTCTCTGCCCATCAGGCCCCACATCTGACCCTCAGCAGCGTACCCTTGAGATGTGGGCCCAGTTCAATTAAACCACTGCTTATTGAGCAACTCCTTTGTTTTGACTGCTGTATTGTTAAGTTTTTAGCCTTGCTTATACTAGTTCCAGCTTGGTTCTGTTCCCCACTGTCCCAGCCACTGAGGTCCCTGCCTGGTTCTGTCCAGTCTCACAAAAACAAAACATTGTTAACCTGGGTCTACACACAGGATAAAAGGGTCCCCCATAAACTAGGATGAAAAAAACCCCATTGTACATCTTTCTTTTCATGAATCTCTAATGGAAATTTGGTATTTCCTTCAGTTATGAGCATAGACAACAAATCACAGATATTTTTGCATCCCCTTACAATTGTGGCAGCTGTGTTAAAATCATATTCATATTTATCACCTCTTTAAAATTTGATGACTAACAGATCACATGTAGATCTTGTTATGTGATACATAAACAAATCACTACATCACAATTTATTAAAACTATCTGGGTAACTATCTCAAGGTGCCTGATTTCCTATAGAATGCTATGCATTTTGTTTCATGCATTTAAAAAAAAAATTTTGAGATGGAGTGTCTATCAGCATTGCCAGCTACTATAGGAACCAGTAACACACAAAACCAACTACTACCTGCTCTCCCTGGTCTAGAACTATTTCATTTCCCTCCTGATTTGTTTGCTTCTCCCCTCTGCCTCCACATTTCCCCTTCCTCCACCATGTTCTAACATGCATAAATGTCCCTGATGGCCTTTGGCAGAGCCACGTGACTCTTCCCATCCCTTCTCAGTCTCTTAGTAGTTGATGCCCACTTTAACTCACAGGCAAAATCTAGGACCTTAGCTTAGCTTACTTAGCTTAGCCCCAAACTACTCAGTGAGCTCATAACCTTTTCTTCCACCCAGCCACATTCCCACAGCACATTTACATAGGCAAAGTCTAACAGCAGGCTAAACTTAAGGATCTTCACTCTTAGTCTGCTCCTTACTGGCTCCTGGGATGGTCAGCCCAGGAAGATGAGGTAGAGCCAGAGCCTTACAGAACTGGCAGCTCTGCCCACACAGATGAATGCAAAACACAACAGGATCAGGGGCACACATCGCATCTTCCCAGAACTCAAGGATGTCTAGGGAAGTCAAGAATTGTCACCACTAAATCAAAAACAATTGCCAACACCAGAAGTAGGTGGCAGAGTTGTCCCAGTGAAGACCAAATTGCTCTGTCAACCCAGCAGCCTCTGTTTGACTAGCTTCGGTGACAATAGAAACATACTGAATTATGAAACTTACTCAGAAAGAGAAGAAAGACAGGTGCCACATAGCAGATGCGTGCCATTTGGACTGGCACAGACCTTACCCGGCGGCGTCACTGAAGTTGCTCAGAAATTAAGTGACAAGTGTTATGCTCTTGCTGCAGAGGTAAAGAGGAAGCGATAGTGTGGTTTCCAGCCCACGAGAAGCAGAGACAGCTTGCAAAAGCAAAGTTGGTTACATTATATGGTCTTCTGCTAATCACTTCAATTTGGGTGTTAAAAAATTAGTTATCTTCATGGCTAAGTAAATATACACCTAACAGTAAGATGGAACTTATCCTGGCTAAATACGTATCATTTGGTAATGATGAGGGAGTTGAAGTAAATTGAATACACAAAAAGGCATCCAGAAACATTCTCTTCTGGGTCCTCATCTCTTCTTTCTTCTCAAAAGAGGAAATAAGAGAAGGGTCCTTGGAGAATACGGGTATCCCATGAAGTGTGGAAGTGACAGCCTCTAGGGTCCGGCTGCCTGGGATTGCTTGCAGATTCTATGTTTAGCAGCTGTGTGATCTTAGAAAAGTTAACCTTTCCTGACCCTCATCTCTTAAACGGGGATACCATTAGTGTGTACCCTATAAGAAGGCTGTGAGCATTGAATGAGCTAATTCATTGAAAGCACTTGGAACACTATCCGGCACACAGTAAGTGCTCAATGAACATTAGCTACCATCGCCACCACTATGAGACATCTAAGTGGGTCTTCATCCACCCCACTTGTAGGCTTGGCACTGAGAATGGCAGAGGACTGTCAAGTGTAACCATTGCCACTGGGCCCAGAACAATTTAATCCTACTCTAGTCCTGGAAGGCAAGATCACATGAGGGAAGAGCTCACTGAGGACATGAGTCTCAGTCTCTAGGCCCTGGTCAAGCCAAGGTCTGGATATGTCAGTAGCAGACTAGGCTGTCTCAGGCCATAGTTATAGGTGGATCCCTGCTCACTCTATCAATGTACGCATGTAGGCACGTATGTATGTATTATACTGGAGATTGAGCCTAGGGGTTCAACATCTAAGCTACACCCCTAGCTCTTTAAAATTTTTTTTCTTTTACTTTGAAACTGGATCTTGCTAAGTTGCTGAGGCTAGCCTTGAACCTGTGATCCTCCTGTCTCAGCCTCCCAAGTACTGGAATTATAAGCATGTACCACCACACCCAACTCATCCATCCATTTATTCTATCCACCCACCCAGCCAGCAATTTTTTGGTCCTTCTAAGTTCTGGGTGCTGTGGTAGGATTTGCACATACAAAGATAGATGTTCCCAACCTCATCTTTATTCTCAGGAAGCTCCCACTGGGCTGGTTAATCACAGTGCAGTGTGGCTCCGGCTACTGGGGCACTGGGAGGGAGTGGTGGGTGAGTTATTGTGCAGAAGGGAAGGTCAGGATGACTGGGGCTGGGTCACATGAGATGAGGGAGGACGGAGGATGGGACTCAGGCACAGCTGGGAGAAGCAATGTATCATGGATGGTGAACACAGGTGGCCCTCCTGCTGGACTCCATGAAGTGTGTATAGGGCTGGTGCTGAGAGGGTCTGTAGGCTGGCTGCGTAGAATCCTGGGCTTTTTAGACCAGGCCCGAGAGCTTACTTTTTCTCTTGTAGAGAGGAGTTATTAAGGGGTTGTGCTATTGTTTGTTTTGGCAGTATAGCCTGATTCTGTTTTTTTTTTTTCTTTTAAAATGGAATTCCAGGCCAGGAATGGTGACATGCACCTGTAATCTCAGTACTCAGGAGGCTGAGACAGGAGGATCACAGGTTTGAGGCCAGCCTCAGGCTCTTAGTGAGGCTCAGCAACTTAGTGAGAACCTGTTTCAAAAAATAAAAAAACTAACTAAATAAATAAAATATGGCTGGGTAGGGCTGGGGTGTAGCTCAGAATTAGAATGCCCCTGGGCTTAAGCCCTAGTTCTACCAAATAAATTAAATTGAATTAAATTTAAAAAATGGAATTCCATGCTTGTGTTTTGCTAACTGACTGAGAAGTGAGGGAGGCAGCAAGGCCACCAGCAAGAAGGCTGGTTACAATATTTTCTTTTTCAGTTGTTTGTACGAGCAATGATGAAGGCCTGAAGTAGGGCATTCAAAATAAAGACAGAGGGGTGGATGAAATAAGCAGATATTTACTGAGCATGCCTTATACGACTAGCTACCAAGCGCCAGAGATCCATCTAAAACATTTAGCATCTGATACCTAGGAGTTTCTCTTTGTGATGGTGAAGGCTGGTAGAGGT
>PVLC010029508.1:0-20169 GCA_004027655.1 Graphiurus murinus
CATTACATCTCAAAGAAGAGAAAAACCAAGAAAGGAAGAAAAATAATTCATCCTGTTAATTTTGTATCTCTGACAAAAGGTCAGGTTGACTGGCACAAGTGCAGGAGGTGCTTATAAATCATCATCATATAAAAGAATATAACAAAAATAGCAGAGCAAAACTGCAGTCAAAGTCACAGTCAGATGTTATACCTACATTTTTCATTATTCAATATTTATCAAATACAAGTTATTTCTGAGCCTCTGAGCCAGGTGCTGTGTTCTGAAGGTGTGTGCACCAGGGAGAAAGTTCACTGCACCAGAAATGCTAACTAGCAGCCCAATGACTGAAAATGGCCTTCATCTCAATGCCAATTATCCGTCACTGCTGTGAGTGATTATACAACTTATCAGTTAGAATATAGTTCAACATTGAAAGAAAACATTAAAATGACGGTACAGCCAGCAACTTAGACACTGTTGTGGTTGCCCTCCAGCAAATATCTTGCCTGTAACCTACTGCTATATGAGGTTACTTCTATGTCGTTGTACCTCTGGGCCTGGCCTCTTTCTCCAAATTCAATTCATGGCGTAAGGTAGCTTACATCAACTCCAGATCTCAGATCTGCAGTAGAGTCAGCAGGAAGAAGGAGGTCAGGCATCCTCCCTCTAAGGACATTTGCTGGAAGCTACACAGATAACCTCCATGTACATGTAATCAGCCAGATCTATCCATAAGAGAAGCCATGAAATGGAGTCCTGATTCCAACTGGCCCCGTGCCCAGCTAAATGTTGGGTATGCTGGGACTTTCAGTTTCTGTTCAGGATGTAGAATGCTAGAAAGAGCATCATTGTTCCTGCTCTTACAACAACAACTGCAACAGTAGCAGAAGCAGCAAAAGGAGGAACACTAAGTGGTCTGAAAAGCCAAAACTTTTCTTGACCCCAGCAGAGAACTGATGAGTACAACTAATAAGAAATCTAAGGAAAACCACACACACCATTGAAACATGAGCCCCTGCTTACCTGAAAGACACTATCTATCACAGGTAAGAACTAGCTTATTATGTCAGTGAATTCATAAAGGTCAGTGGTAGGCTTGCAGCAAAACAGAGGACTCCTGGAGGACACAAATGCTGAAGACTTTCACTTATTCCAGGCTTTTCTGCAAAAGATCAGATGCTCACAAGAAAAGTGATTGAGAGTCCTGAAGACATGTCCCTCATGATGCAGGCTTGGGGCAATGGGGGATCTGTGGAAAAGCATAGACCACTTGCCCTATCTCTTCTGTAAAACAAAGGTCCTGAATTGTTGGAGGGAGGGTAATAAAACCCTATGTTCTTGGGCTCTTGGGACAATAATGAAAACTTATAGATGCTGGGAAAAGGGAAAAGCAGCAACAATAACAAACCCTCTACTCCTGAGAGAGAATGAGTCTGGTGGGTCCAGACTCATCTGCAGCTGGGAGAGGGACAAGATCACAGAGAAAGAACTGAGATTGGCCTATTGCCAAGATTCAGGAAAACAATGTCTGGTGAAGACTAAGGCCTACACAAAACAGCAGAGAATGCCCCACACCACCAGGCTAAGCATTAAGCAACAATAAACAGTGGTTCACTGTCTGAAGCAAGAGCATGAGCCTAGGAGACCCTTGTGAAACCGCTGCAAAAGGAAGGCCCAAAACTGAGACAAGTAAACAAATCTGCAAAATAATAATAATAATAATAAGCATATATTGTATTTAAACTGCTAAAAACCAAAGACATTGAGAAAATCTCGAAAGTAACCAGAGATAAAAGGCATAATACATGCAGAAGGATATACATATATTCTCAATATTTCTCAAATATGCATATTTGAAATATTTCTCAAATATTTCTCAATATGCACATATTTCAGAAATATATATATATACATATTTGAGAAATATTTCATTAAATAAACAAAAATGAGAGAATTCATGGCAAGATCAGCAGTAAAAGAAACATTAAAAGAAATTCTTCAGGTAGAAGGACTACCCTAACCAACAGGACTTAGATATATACAAAAGTGAAGTACACCAGAAATATATTAAATGTAGTTAAATATGTTTAATTTTTTCTTATATTTTTAAATTATCATAAAAGATAACTGGCTGTCTAAAGCATAAATACAGCCATGTATTTTGTGTTTGTAGCACACATAAGAGAAAAGTACATGAAGCAAAATAGGAAATGAAAGGGAAAATTAGGAATGTATTATTGTAAGGCCCTTACACTACTGTGAAGTAATAATGTATCAATTGATGTATATTATAAATTCTAGATCTAACTCTAAGATATTAAAAAGGGATATAAACAATAAGCTAATAGTCATGATAAAATGGAATAATAAAAATGACTGAAGGGAAGTAAAAAAGAGATAAAAATAGCAAATAGAAAACAATGACATACATGGAGATGTTAATTCAAACACATTAGTAATTATATTAAGAATACAATCCAAAAATACTAATTAAATGACAAAATGTGTTGTATTTGATAACAAAAAGCAAGTTTCAATGATACACTGTCCACAGAAAGGCAGTGTTAATTATCACAACATAGATAGGATAAAATAAAGGAATGGAAGAAGACTTACCATGAAAATATTAATTGAAAGAAAGTTTAAGAAGTCATGGCCCTCAGGGAGAGGGTGCCTCAACAGGAATAACATTAGCAGGCACCTTGATCTGAGATTTCCCTGCCTCCATCACTGTGAGAAATGTATATCTATTATTTAAACCACCAAGTCTATGATACTTTGTCATAGCAGCCTGCACTAAGAAAGCAGCGCACATTACTAAATTGGAAGGAGTCATCACCTACATTGTTTTTAGTTCACCAAATCATGTATATCCTGGTACCATGACTTCTTAAACTTTCCTTACTTTTTCTGTTCACTGGCTTCTTTTACCAGGATTTTGGCTTCTTAATCTTTGTGTCCACTCCTGTCTTGTACCTGCTGGTGTTCTCTGGGGAAACAAGAGGTTACGAGAGCAATTGAAATACCAGGTTGACCGAATAACTAGCAATAGCAACTAATTCAATAGTACCAGCTGGAAAATGGCCTCTGCTACCTCTCAGAATCAGGAATAGTGGGGCAGGCCATTAGGGAAGTCTAGAATAATAGAAATGACTGGTAGAACAGACCAAGGCAATCTGAGTCCTTTTCCATTTCTCTAGTTAGGCTAATGATGCATATGCCATATGATACATATGTAGGAGACACAATGGCAGGCACCAAACTCAATATATCATTAAGCATGCAAGTGTTGCATGATTCTTTCATCCATCCACCAAGTGCTTCAGCATTTGATTTATTACTCTTTCCCTGCCCAAACTCCTGCATAGTTCCACTCAGTAATTCACATTATCTCGTGGTTACAAGTTCAGTACCTTTTAGATCCTTTTACCTTGACTTAATCTTTAAATATCTGGATGATCAAGATGTGTTCTAGCTCTGACAAAAACAATTCCATTTAATTATGCTGAATCAATAGAGTATTTTAACAAGAAGATAGAATATGTACAACATCCCTAAATATGTTTTAGTGCATAATTGTAATCCCTGCAAGATCTTTAACCATTCTTATTATTTAACCTAAGATCTGAGCATATTCCAGCATACTGGACTTTTGACTCAAATTAATATTGCCTGTTATTTATTTTTCGACTATTTGAGTGTTACCTTTTTTCCTCATTAGATAGAAAGTTCTGTAAGTGCCTGAATGATCACTTGCTTTTGCTCATTTTTATCCCCAGCACCTGGCACATTAGCTCAATAAGTATTTGTTGCATGAGTGAATGAGTGAATGAATTAATTAATTAATGCACAATTTGTCCCACAGAGCACTTGTACACACAGGAGGCTCAGACTTCGTTGGTAATAGATATGCACCAGTACCTCTCCAGCCATGTTTGACACTGTTATCTCGTCATATTCATCAGATATGCCAGGCTTATTAGCCTCAGGGACACACTTACAAGCAATGCAGCAAAAAGGCCATCCCTGCCACGATAGTTTATCACAAAAGGGGACACTCTGAATTGTTAGAGATGGCAGACTGCTACTTTTCTCAGCCTTCTTAATTGCAGAGAGGAGAGAAAAATATTTTTGGCCAAATATCTGACCATGCTGTTTGTGTAGTAGGACTGCAGCAAGATATCGGTTAGCCCTACAATTTCCATTCTTCTCTTCTGACATTTGACAGATAAATGACATTCATAGAATGTGGTAGAGGGTAGTACCTAGGAAAGTAAGGAAGAGAGGGGGTCCTAGTCATAAAAATCTCAGCTGGTTACAGGAACAGTCGTGGAAAACACAGTTATCTTTTATTTCAAGATTCATCACAAGAACAGAAAACAGAACTACAGGATCAGTCCTTCTCCCTCATAGGATAATTCCTTCCGTGATAGATATTCATATGTTCCAGGATTGCCAATGCTATCATCACAGAGGATGCTTATTCTGAACATGAAAGGGACAGGTCTGACTCTGTTAGCATCGTATTATGGATTTCACCGTAGCAATGGAAAGGATGAACCTAAGCTCTCTCTGAGCAGTGATAGCCAGTGGACCACTATTTCTGGTATCTGTGTTTTCCTAAACTCCAGTGGAAACATAGTTTTCTTAATAATTGTCTGACATTGGCATTTAGAAAATAGCTTCATTCTTGCTTAGTTTATGGTATATCCAGTCCTTTGAAAGGCTTATTGTACTACAAGGCTAGGTAATATGTTTATGTACAATTGACAGTGAATTTTTATCCCAGCTGAGCTCCAAATGAGATCAGAAAGCCTCAGATAGTCAAGGGTCATATTTTTTCTCTCATTTGTGGAAGCTAGAGAGAAAATAGGAAGCAAAAGGGACTTCAGATAAATTAGGAGACCAGTAGAATAGTGGGAGGGGATTGGGAGAGAGAAGTAGAGAGGGAAAAATGGACACTTGATAAAGGAACAGCTCAAATCATGCTATGTCCATATATAAAGGTATCAATATCAACTTCACTAAAATGGACAGGGAGGGGAGGAACAGAGTAGGATGCAAAGGGAAGCATGACAAGTGTTGTGTGCATGTATGTTTGTATCACTTTGTCCCTCATTATGGTGTATGATTATAATGCACAGATAAAAATATAAAAATAAAAAGATACTACAGGCTGGGTGTGGTGGCGCATGCTTGTAACCCCAGTACTTGGGAGGCTGAGACCAGGAGATCCAGGCTTGTGGCCAGCCTCAGCTACTTAGTGAGGCCCTCCACAACTTAGTGAGACCCTGTTTCAAAATATAGGATAAAAAATAGGGCTAGGGGTGTAGCTTGGAGACAGAATGCCTCTGAGTTTAATCCCTAGTATTACAGGAAAAAAACTAAAGGCTAGCTTCACTTTTATTTTAGTACAAACTTTAATCTAGAGTTATCAAGAGGCTTGTTTTGAAAGAGAATGTTCTTAAACTCATCACCTTCTGGCTGTGAATGTATGACTTCCTTTTTCAGATACACGTTGATTTACTTTTTGCCAATGTTAGGAAATACATACAAGTACAATCTACCTTTTTGTATCTCAACCTCCTAGATGTCTAAAAAAAAAAAATTTAGAGGATTCTAACAATAAACTTCCACTCTGAGACTACTTCCATCATCTCCTTTACTTTTATCTCCTCCTTGATGTGTGGAAGCTCAGGTTATCCTCTCATTCACTCTGTATGGCACTAACCACCTTAAGTCATGACTATCCTTCAAACACCATGTGTATATTCCCTGAAGCCACAGTCTCCTGCTCCTGCCTTCCTCCATCCACATTCTTCACGCACTCCCTCCGCTATAATTATTCGAGTCTTGACTTCTATTTATTTTTTATTTTCCTTTAACAAACTATGAATAGAGTGGCTTCTAACACCCTGGTATGAGATCCTCCCATAGAATGAAGGCCACGTAGGAAGTGAAGAAGGCTGCCTGGATTTGAGAGTTCTGAGTGAAACACATGTGGTTTACTCATATGCATAGTGAATGAAGCCAACAAACAGCTGTTAAGGAGAGTCAGGTTGGTGATGGATGGTCAAAAGTTAATCAGAGCAAAGGAGTTTTCCCTTTCAAACCAAGACACTGGAGTGCCAGAGATCAGGAAAGGGACAAGATGCAAATCTGATCCAGGGATGAGAGCTAATTGAACACCTGCAGACAAGGTGGACTGCAGTATGCCTTAGGTTTTAATAAACATCGAGAAGGAATTTTTGTGTATTGATTTTTATGGATGTCTGTGGGTATTTTTATTGATTGACCAAATACATCTCTAAACCAAGTAGCAGTAATATTTAATCCATCCTCTCCATTCTGATGGGATGTCAGATAAATGAAATAAATATGGAATGGTAAGTTTAAGCAGGATCTGTAAACATTTTATAAAGAGAAAAAGAAGAGGGTGAAAAAAAAGTCACTGGTATTTTTTTCCCCAGAAGCCTAGAAAGAAGTCCATAGGCAGACGGGACTCAAAACATAGGTCAGTGATATTTGCATTATGATATTTAGTCTCTTGTTTTCAATCTTTTTTTTTCTATTTTTCTTTCTTTCATTTGCTTTTTGAATGTGATTGTGAGTAGATTTGCTGATAACAGTGTCAGTATTCTATTGGATTGGGGATTGGATTGGGGATTAGAAGAAAAAGTAAAAGTACCAGATAACTGAGAGGACAGAAAAAATGCTAAAATGAAGCTGAAAGCGAGATGAAACTACAACTATTGGCAGGGTAGCTGATATCCTGCAGCCTAATCTTTCTTTACCAGGCTTTTCTTACCGGCTTCTTAACTTACCCCTAAGAGTCAGGGCACGCAGGCCCACAGATTATGAATGCACATATGGGCCCCATCCAGGTCTCTGCAGAGGTTGAATACTTTGCCTTTCTCAGCAGGGACCTGCTTAGTAATCGTGGAGGGTCTGTCTACTGCTCCGTCAGTTGCTTTGCTGCATTCCAAACCACTCGTTTTGGGTTGGGGAGGACATTTCCCCTTTTCAGAAGCAGACTGGTTTGTCCTCGGGCAGCTGTTAAGATCTGTAGAGTGACCTCCTAGGCAACTCTGGAGGAATCTACCTCCCACCCGCTCCATCTCAGGGAAATGTTGGAATCACAGAGGGCTCCCAGCAAGTGTTTGCTTCATCCTCATCTCTGAGGAGAGACGATGCCAGATGTTGTTTCTTTCTGCACAGGGACCTACTCATTCAAGCTGTAGCCACCAAATCTAAAGATTTTTTAAGTCATTTTCATATCCAATATTGAATCTCTAATTACATTAGTATCTATTTAAATTATTTAAAGAAGGTAACCCTTTGATCATGAGCGCTCATTTCCAAAGATTGAAGGGAGCAAAACTCAGCTTCTCCAAGTCCTGATTACAGTCGATAGCCTGAATTAGCATGTAACTCTTTGCTATGTTTGTCACATCACTAGTAAAAGTAGCTTTAAAGTTCTTATTTTTTTCTTATTGAAGAAAATTTTCCCTCTCAAGCAAAAAGCCTAAACTTTCTGTCTTAGTCCATTTGGACTGCTCTAACAACATACCATAAACTAGGTGGCTTATCAACAACAGAAATTTATTTCTCAAAGTTCTGGAAGCTGAGATATTTAAGACCAAGGCACCAGCAGATTCTGTGTCTGGTGAGGACTCACTTTCTTTTTTATGGGATTGTACCTTCTCCCTGTGTCTTCACATAGTGGAAACAGCAAGCAAACTCCTTTGGGCTCATTTTAGAAGCATTTGGCCCATTCATGGGGTCTCTTAAGACCCAATTAAGACCTAATCACATCCCAGAGAATTCCCACCTTTTAATATAGTCACATTGGAGATTAGGTTTCAGCATATGAATGTGGGGGGAGGTACAAATATTCAGACCGGCCAGGGTGAAGTTAATTGTATTACAGTATGGGGATTCCTGAATGGTGATGATTATCTGGAAACAATGAATGGACCACTCCAGAGTTTTCTAAACATTATTATCTCTTCCTCATTCCAATCTGCGCAAGCACTGATTATTTAGTATTTAATGTCCATCACTATTTCTAAAACCTGAATTGCTCTTGGTAACTAGGCCACACTGAAATTTGTAATCTCTTTTATAATAAGATAGTATTTGAGGAGTTTAAATGTTGAGACAAAAAGAGATGAAACTGGTTCATATTTTTCATTACCTCTTTGCAATCATAGCAACAAAGAAGTCAACTGTACTACAACTGAAGCCTTGATTTGATAAGATATGTTTAAAGGAAGAGCTGAAAGTTGAAAGAAGTAATGTCTCCCTATAAGCTCTCAAAATATGGTCCCATGGTGAGCTGAGTTTCCTGCGATATTTCAGGAGTGCACAAAGATTCATTGGACAAAAAAGGTGTTATTGTTTATTTGTCTTTGTGTAGCCATTGAAGTGCTTCCTAGAGGGATCAGTGACTTTTCCCACCAGTTGCTTCCACTACCTGGCCTTAATTATTCTCTTCTACTGGTAATAGGCTTTACCCTCTGGCCATAAGGATGGGACCATGAACCAAGTCAGAGAAACATCCTTCTGGAAAGAATAGTTTCTTAAGCTAGGCTACCAAAATAAGCCAAATTGATTTTGGCCTTAGAATGTTTTAAATTGTAATTTCTAGGGAGTGCTTATTTCTGTCTAATTGAGTAGCTAAAAGGAAGTGAACCAAAAGTAGCTAGAAGTCATGTAGCCTCTTCTCTGAGGAGCTAAAGAGTTTCGAAAGTAGAAAGCCACAATGCAGAGACAGAATCAGAAGTATATCAGAGACTTCATGTCCGGAGGTACCAAAGGCCAGCTTCTCTGCTCTGTCTATAGTTCAAGAAGAGCCAAGCCGGGCGTGGTGGCGCACGCTTGTAATCCCAGCATTTGGGAGGCTGAGACCGGAGGATCAGGGTTCGCGGCCAGCCTCAGCTACCTAAGTGAGGCACTCCGCAACTTAGTGAGACCCGGTTTCAAAATAAAGAATAAAAAATAGGGCTGGGGGTATAGCTCGGAGGTAGAATGCCTCTGAGTTCAATCCCCAGTACCGCAAAAAAAAAAAAGAAGAGCCAATATAATGCTCTTTTCTTTAAGAAAATTTAGATTTTGTCACTTGCAACCCAAGACTTGAACTAAAACAGTGACCTTAAGTATAAAAGTATCTTATTTTTCTGTTGCACTGCATTTGAATTAACTTTTATTTTCTAATCAGCTCAGGATGGCATATTACTGCAAGTATAAGTTGGCATTATTCTCTTGCTTCACAGTCCTTCTGGCAAGTTCTGGAAGTGAAGCTTGGGGTAAAGGTTGAACTCACTTAGGTAGGATTTGTCTGGGCTTTAAGCACCTACTGAGAAAGACAGCTTCATCTTGGTCTGTGTAATAGGAGCCATTGATGCCATTCCCATACCCTCTGTGTTAGTGTTCCAGCCTCTTCCAACCATGTTACTTCTTTGTCTCTCTGTCTAAAGTCTTCTCCAGAACTGCAGAGAACCATCCTTCTCACATACAGAGCAAGCAGAAAATACCAGGGAATTAATATTGGTGATGATCAGGAGTTGTATGAAATACTTCGGCTCCCTCATCTCTTAAGTAGCATAGCTCAGTAAAATGTTTTTTATTTTCTCATTTGTTTCCATAATACTAAACTTCAGTTGTCTACTCTGGTAGATGACTTAATAACACACTTATTTTCTGCCTTCTCTTCTGTGTGTCCTCTACTCCCTTAATAAGTGAATTGTACTTAGATTATGGACTGAGGATTTGTTTCTGGGAGAATCAACCTAAGTTGAGAAAACATTAATAAGGAATTTCTTGTACAGGAAATGTGGTGTGAGATACTCAGGATAGAGTTTTGGAAATTATTAGTCTAAAATTAAGTCAGTTTTAGAATATGAGGATAATAAATAGTTTGGTGCCAGAAATAAGACCTTATTCTTATACTCATATGATTTTTGAGAGAGTTATGAAGAGAATTCAATGGAGAAAGAATAGTCAACAAATGATACTGGGTTAACCAGCTATTCATGTGCCAAAAAGGAAATAAGGTCTTCTATCTCACAACATGAACATTTTTTTTCCAAGTATATCATAGATCTAAATGTAACAGCAGATAAAACTCTTAGAAGGAAACATAGATATAAATAGTTTGACCTTGAATAAAGCAATGGATTTTTGTGTGTGTGCATGTTATATTTAGGATTAAAGTCAGTGGGTTCTACCCCTGAAAAATATCCCCAGTCCTTTTTTTTATGTTGAAACAGGGTCTTACCAAGTTACTGCCATTGACCTCAATCTTGTCATCCTCCTCATTTAGCCTCCCAAGTACTAGAATTTCAGGCATATACCAACAAGCATGGCTTAGGAAATGGATTTTTAGATATAAAGCCCAAAGCTCAAACAACAAAAGAAAATGTAGATAAATTAGACTTCATTAAAATTGAAAGAAAGAACCCCACAAACTTGTGCTCCAAAGGACACAACCAAGAGAATGAAAACATGTCCCAAATGAAATGGTTATTTATATAGGAAATCCAAAAGAATCAGCAATAACAGTAAAACTAATAAGGAATTGTAACAAGGTTACAAGGAATGAGGCTAATATGCAAAATGAATAATTTTCTTATATTCTAGCAATTGACAAGTGAAATTTGAAATGAAAAACACATGTCATTTACTTTAGCACCCCCCAATTAAATACTTGGATATAGATCTAACAAAATACGTACAAGATCTACATAAGGCAACCTATAGGATTCTGATAAAAAAAAATCAAAGAAGGATTAAATAAGTGGAGAGATAGCTCATGTTCACAAATAGGAAGACTTGATAGTGTCAAGATGTCAGTTCTCCCCAGTTTGATCTACAGATTTAATGCAATACTAATTAAAATTCCAGTAAGTTTCTGTGGCTCATAGCTTGCAGCCTTCCCTTGTGGTCATTCCACACTTCTGGCATTTCTAAATCTTGGAATTTTTTCTTGCAATCTTGGCTTCACCCTCACAGCTTCACAAATTGTGCCATTTGAGCCTGATTACAGAGATTCTGGCCATGTCACACATTGCCTAGTTTCCCAAGTCTTCCTTTGAAATCTAGAGGGAGGACTCCATGACTCCTTTTTTCAGCAAAGCCAGAATTATGTGAGTACATAGATGGACTGCCAAAAGAAAAGGTTGTCATGCACTCTTTAATCATTGCCACTGGGACCTTATGAATCACAGCTGCTGGGCCTGCTCTCCTGGGGCCACAGCTGGGCCTGTGTCCATCTGGGCTGCCACTGGCCCCACTCCTTCTCCCACCTCCATCATGACCATTGCTGGCCCTGCCTGCATTATGACCACTGCTTCCTCTTTCCATTCATGCATGTTACTTTCTTCCACAACATCATCTCTCTGGGCCCCAGTTTTATACATGCTTTTCTGGTTCAATTGCAAATATATAAAATCTCTCTGCTTTACATTCTGCTCCTGAAAGTCAGTATATAATTCACTGAATGTAGACAACAATATGCATAATGAAGTTTTGGGTATTTTACTATTTTGAGCTTTCCTCTGAAATTTATTAATCTGTCCATCATCTTTAAATTCGGCCTCGCACAGTTTCCAGACATGGTCCAAAATGCCAATAAGTTCTTTGCCAAAGTATAATACACATGGCCACTACCTCATTTTCCTATAGAGTCTTCTTTGACCTGATCACAGTCTCTAATATTCACCTTTCTAGCCACATTCTGGCCCTTCCAACTTCCTCCCACAAAACATTTTCTTTTTTTTTTTTTTTTGCGGTACTGAGGATTGAACTCAGGGGCATTCTGCCTCTGAGCTATACCCCCAGCCCTATTTTTTATTCTTTATTTTGAAACAGGGTCTCACTAAGTTGCGGAGTGCCTCACTAGTTAGCTGAGGCTGGCCGTGAACCCGGATCCTCCTGTCTCAGCCTCCCAAATGCTGGGATTACAAGCATGCGCCACCACGCCCAGCTCCCACAAAACATTTTCAAAGACTCACAATCTATATGGTCAGACTTAGATATAGCTATGACCCTACTTCTCTGGTACCAATTTCTGTCTTAATCAACATTCTTATTGCTATAGTCTAAAACACCTGTCTAAAAGACAACTTGGAGGAAGAGAGATTTATTTACTCATGATTATTTGCAGTTTCAGAGTTCAGTCTATGTGAGGTTGGTATTTTTTATCTCAGGGAATGCTGATGTGAAGCAGAGAGAGGAAGAGCATATGGAGTCTGTTCCTCACATCATGGAAGCTGGAAGCACGAGAGAAAGTGAGGGGAAGAGAAACCATATATAATTCCCAAGACCACAGTCCTAGGGACCCACCTTCTCCAGCTGCATTCTACCAGCCCAGACCACCACCCAGATAAATTCATTAATCCATTACAATGGATTTATCCACTGCTGAGATTACGTTCAAGCCCTGCTTCCATTGCTACTTTGTTTCCATGAGGGATGAAGGGCATTCTATTTCCAAACCATTACAGTATAAAATAGAAAAAAGATAATATTTTCAACAATAGTGCAGTAACAACTGGACATTCAGATGCAGAAAAAAAAATGAATCTAGACTCAAAACTTTACAAAAATTAACTGAAAGTGGATTATAAATCTAAGTGTAAATTGCAAAACTAAAAATGCCCAAGAAGGTAACATAGGAGAAAATCTAAATGACCTTGAGTTTGGCCATGACTATTTAATACATCATTAAAGGCAAAAAAAACTGAGAGAAAATATTTGCAAAAATGTTTGAAAAAGTAGCTATTATTCAAAACATACAAAGAGCTCTTAAAACTAAAAAAATAAACAACAACAACAAAAAAAAAAAAAATTAAAAATTCGGTCTATGACCTTACCAGCTATTTTGCCAAAGAAAATACGTAGCTTATAAATAAACATATGAAAACATGTTCCACATCAAGTCATCAAGGAAGTGACAACTAAAGAAAAAGAGACACCACTACACACCCAACAGAAGTACAGAAGTAACAATAAGACAAGGAAGCAGAGCAGCACAAACTGAATTTAGAATGGTACAGTCACTCGGGAAGACAATTTGGCAGTTTTTTTTTTTGTGGTACTGGGGATTGAGCTCAAGGGTATTTTACCTTCGAGATATACCCCCAGCCCTATTTTTTATTCTTTATTTTGAAACAGGGTCTCACTAAGTTGTGGAGTGCCTCACTAGGTAGCTGAGGCTAGCCTCGAACCCGGATCTTCCAATCTCAGCCTCCCAAATGCTGGGATTACAAGCGTGCACCACCACGCCTGGCTTAATTTGGCAGTTTTTTTTTACAAAGCAAGATACAGTCTTACTATGCTATCCAGGAATTGCTCTCCTTATTGTTCATCCAAAGGATCTGAAAACATATGCATACTACACACAGATGTTTATAGGTGCTTTATTCAGAATTGTCAAAACTTAGATGTAACCAAGATGTCCTTTAGTAGGAGAATGTATAACTAACTGATACATCCAGACAATTGAATATGAAAAGAAATTAGCTATGGAGCCAGGAAAACAGAAACAACAACAGCAACAATTAAAAAATAGAGGAAACCGGGTGTGGTGATGCACACTTGTAATCCCAGTACTTGGGAGGCTGAAACCAGAGGATCCGAGTTTGCAGCCAGCCTCAGCTACTTAGTGAGGTACTTCACAACTTAGTGAGACCCTGTTTCAAATAAAGAATAAAAAATAGGGCTGGGGGTGTAGCTTGGAGGTAGAATGCCCCTGGGTTCAATCCCCAGTACCTCAAAAAAAAAAAAAAA
The DNA here is from genome assembly GCA_004027655.1 of Graphiurus murinus. Lineage (NCBI taxonomy): Eukaryota > Metazoa > Chordata > Mammalia > Rodentia > Gliridae > Graphiurus > Graphiurus murinus. Next base: position 13,774 of record PVLC010029508.1, read on the forward strand.
TTAGGAAATTTAGATCACTGGGTGGAAGGAGCCAATCTGAAAAGGTTACATATTTTATGATTCCAACTATATCCCATTCTGTAAAAGGTAAAACTATGGAGGTAATAAGAAACTTAGTTTTTATTAGCAGAGGTTAGCTGGGAGAAAGATGAGAAGGCAGAACACAAAGGATTCTTAGGGAGGGAAATTGTACGATACTATAATGATGGGTGGACGGTATTAAACATTTATCTAAATCCCCAAAATATACAACACCAAGAGAGATCTTAATGTAAACTATGGAGTTTGGGCAATAATATAGGTTCATTAATTGTTAAAAAATATAGTACTCTACTGGAGGATGTTGGTAATAGGAGGAGCTATGCACTTGTGGGGACAGAGGGTATTGGGACTTCTCTGTACCTTCTGTCCAATTTTGCTGTGAATCTAAAATTGCTCAAAAAATAAATTTTACTTAAAATAAACAAACAACAGTAACATAAAAGTGGTAACCCATGCAATGGGGGGAAAAATTTTTGCAAATCATATAACTGACAAGAAACTTGTCTTCAAAACAATTTGAAAATGTACAAAAGATTAGAAAAGATATTTCTCCAAAGAAGACATACAAATGGCTAACAAACACATGAGATGCTCACCATCATGAGTCATTATGGAAATACAAATGTAAACCACAATGAGATAACTCTTAATACCCGTAAGGATGGTAACAATAAAAAAAGATGGATAGTAACAAACTATGAGGATGAAGAGATACTGGAACCATCCTAGATTATTAGTGGGAATGCAAAATTATGCAGCTGCTTTAGAAAATGGCTTGACATTTCCTTAAGTGATTAAGGAAAGAGTTACTATATAATCCAGAAATTCCACTTTTATGTATACACTCAAGAGAATTATATTCGTATGTCCATGTATAAACTTGTATACAAATTTCATAGCAGCATCAACCATGAGAGACCCAAAATGGAAACAATCCAAATGTCCATCAACTGATTAATGACCAAACATAATATAGTATATGGAATGTTATTTGGTCTTATAAAATATGAAATATTGGCACATGCTAGAATATAGATAAAGTCTGAAAATATGCTACACAAAAAGTGACTAGATGCAAAGTATCCTTTACTGTATGTTTCCATGTATATTAAATGCCTAGAGTTGAGTCAGAAAGTAAATCAGTGAATCCAAGGGCTGGGAGAAAAGTAAGTGGGAAAAGACTGCTAATGGGTTCAGAGACTTTGGGGAGGGGATGATGAAAATGATAAATAGTGGTTATGATTGCCCAACTCTGTGAATATACTAAAAACTACATAATTATGCATTTTAAAACATGTCAATATAGCTGTTATTAAAAACAAAACAGCAGGAGCAGAAATCATTTGGATTTTACAAATTCCAGTAGTAAAAGTCAAGAGGGTAGAGTGTTTTCTGTTTCTTTTTTTAAAAATTCATTTGTTTATGTATTTTTAAAAATGCCAAGTCATAGGAAGAAAAAGAGAAACCTATTCAGATGGAGCTCTGAAAATTCTGAAACAAATCATGTAAATAAATGATTAGCCACTGATCCAATTTTTTCTAGTTACATGGATGAATTAAATTTCCTCAAGAAATTGCTAGGTAATTCTGAGAGTAATGAGGATCCTGACTCCAATCAGTCTGCAGACCTAGAATCTAGTTTAGTTCCTATGCTTTTACTGCTGTTTTGTGTTTATAGACAAGTTAGTTGGCTTCTCTAAAATACAATTTACTGATTTATTCAGTGATAGTAATTATACCACTTGCAGATTTGTTTTGCCACAAATGTTGAATGAACAACTACTATGTACTAGACACATATCTGGCACTGGTGCCACTGTGGTGTAGAAGACAGATAAACTCTCTCTTTCTCTCTCTCTCTTTCTCTTTCTCTCTCTCCTCTCTTTATAGAGTTACATTCTGAGGAGGAAGATAGATAGAAAGTAAATAAATAAACAAGGCAATTTCAGTCTGCAAAAAGTGCTACAAAGGAAAGTATCAGGGATACATAGGTCATGAGTGATGGTAAAATGAAGGATGATTTTAGACCAGAAAGATCTCTCTCAAAAGACACTTGAGCAAAGAACTGAAAAATAAGGAAGAAGCTCCACAAGGATGCTCAGAGAACTTTCTAGGCTAAGAGAATTCTAAGTACCAAGGTCATAGAGCAAAATCAGGTTCAAGGTAGAAACAAAGGAAAGGGGCATTCGAGAAAGATCACCAAGGCCAGAGAATAGTGAGGAGAGGTCACTGGGATTAATGCTGGAGGTAGGCACTGACCACATAGATGCAGGGTTAAGATCTGCTCCAAGGAAGAAATGGGATCAGATACAGGAAACACTCCCCCTGTCTGTTTAGTAAATAGTGCTCATTTTTAGGAAGGCACAAACAGGTCAATTCCCAACAACTCTATTCTCTGAACGGTTGCAACAGGGAGTGTGATATGGCTGTGACATCTTTCTCCATGTTGACACTCAAGGATGACCTGGTTGGCAGACCAATAGCTGGCCTTTTCTCCCCCTTCATATGATGTATGTTCCCCTCAAAACATGGATTCCATCAAATGAGGACAGGCTTCTCAGAAGGAAAGCAAGTGGGAAATGCTGTGGCTTCCCTGCTAGCAGCTCCATTAGTGGGTGTACCACATGCCACACTGTGCAAAATGAGTGCTTTCTCTTTTTCAATTAAAATTGATCAGCATGACTAATACTAAAGGACCTGCTGCTTTAAATCTGCCGAGGATTAGCATTTGGGCCTTGTAGGAGGCCACACTACAACCAGAGGGCTTCTCACACAGAGTGGCTCTAGATGCTACAGGAAAAGCCCAGCTCCAGGAATCAAATGCAGGGAGCTCTGGTAAGAAGCAATCCATTCCTGAACCTTTGCATGTTTCTCTTGCTACCTGTGATGGTGACTGCTCTCACCTGGAGGATCAGTTATCCTCTGTGAACTACTTTCCATCCCAAAAGGAAGATTCTCTCTTCTGTACCAACTATAAAGGCTCAGACATTAGGGGAGAGGATAGTGAAATATGTTCACCAATGTAAAATGTATTTTATTCCTCCTTATATTGGAAGAAATCTTTCCTTTGCAACAACTAGCCCCACCTTTCTAAGGAAAGATTCATTTATTCATTTCTTGTTTCAGCTGAGGTCATGAGTCCATGCTGGCTCTGTCACCTTTTCTAATTGATCTTTTCATTGAATGACAACAGAAACAGATCTGCATATTATTGTGTGTTTGGAGAAACTGGGAGTTAGGAATGGGGGGGCAATGATGAAGAGGCCTATTAGTTAGACCCATAATTGATGAAAGAGATGCATGGTACAAGACTTGGAAAAGTCCTAATTCTTTTAAAAATTAATCTGAAATAATTATTTGATGCAGTATGCTAAATCCAGAGCTGAGGCTACAGCCATCTATGGATACCTTATGAAAGTGTGTCTTAATCATATTAATTTATTATCATCCAAAAATGTACACATAATCATAATTCTGAGAAATATACACTTCCTATAATCTTTGATTTTGTGCAGTAACTGTATTTCACCATAGCATATCAGCATTAATTTTGCAGACTGAAATTCTAATATGACTTAAATATGCATATGTGGTGGTCATATTTTATTTGTTATTAACAGCACACAAATAAGTTACTGGTGTGGGAAAGTTTTTAAATACTCATTCAGAAATGGAAGTATTTGGTGAAAGAGGTATTTTCCAGGGGTGGGTACTGGTAAATGAAGGTAAAGACAGTTGTCCTACGTGATTTATGAGGCAGTTTCAACTTCCTTTCTCTAGAAGCAGCCATAAGACTCATGTGCAAACTCTGCAATCACAAATGATCCCTGGGTCTACTTCTTCCCAAACTAAGTGTGGTTCCTGGCATGACCCATGAACACATAAAGGTAAGGCCGCTTCTGGGCTCTAGTCAAATGATTGCAAGCATCTCTGCTGGTCTTTTGTATCCTCAAAGTGACCTTTCTTGTGACATATTTGAAACAACTTATGAAAGCCATTCATATGTCAAACTTCATTTCATTCAATTTTCTCCTTGTCGAAAATTGACACTAAAGATGTTTTGTCTTTCAGAATACTTTCCTTTGGGAGCCAAAGGCCTGATGATGTATAATCCTTCCTGAAGGTTTTATGGCAGGGCTTCACAAAGCAAACATTTTTTCCCCCTTATTTTATATCACCCTGACAAACAGAAATGCTGAGCTATTTAATTACAGAGCCTGCCTGACACATCCAGAAAGTCAAATATTCCGGTGGCATCTAGCTGAAGGGGAAAAATGCACTGAATTCCCAGAGTTACTTGTCAAGACAATGACACCACAGAAACTAGTAAATAATCTGGTGGGCCCAACAGTTGTTGTTACGGTGAGCTGGGGTGGCCCCAAGGTTCTGTGTCAGCGCCATTAGCCCTGAGGCCATAACTCTCAGGATGCTAATACTTGGAGGTTTAGGCCAAGCAGCAAAAGAACAACAGTCAAGGCACACAGACCGTTGTGTCATAAACTGCTCTGCGTTCTACAGAAATATCCAAATTTAGAGTTCACATTCTTAATTCCCAAACTAATTCATAGAAAGAATCTGCACAAATGCACAAAGGCAAATGATTATTCCTTCTTCAAAACGCCAAGGTATGACAGACAATCCCCAGGACAATGCAAGAATGCACTAAGATACTATAGCCTGTCCTATTTCAAAGCTCTAACACATCATCAAAATATGTCCATTATGTTTATTTAATGCCCCTTCCTTCCTTCAGAACAGTTAATCCCTGTTATAATTTTCAACCCATTTCATAGTAATAACCAAACAAAAGTATTCAAGCCACTCTTTAAACACTTTTGGTTTGCATGCTTTAAAATTTCTTTCATTTTCTTTATTCTACCAATCATACAGTAAAAAGAGAAAAAGGCACACTTTTTTCTCTTCTAAGCACTGGAACTGAGCAGTGGAAATGATAGAGAAGGTCACTGTCTTCAAGGAAATTATTAAGGGTAGGAAACAAAATGAACAAGTATAAAGAAAAATAAGATTACTTGTGTGCTGTAAATGCTCTGGGTAATAGAGACTAGTACAGAACAATGCAAAGTAGTGTCAGAGGTGGGACTTTCTTAGGATGGCCAGGAAAGTTCACTGTGAAGTAAAGATTTTAGATTTGAGACAAGAATGATGAGAGAAAGCAGTCATGTACTATTTGGGTAAATAGGGTGGCAGGAGAAAAGAATATCATGTCTAAATGGACAAAAACAGAAGCAAGGGTAGATATTCTATATGAAAAAAAAAAAAAAGCCAGTGTGGCCAGAGAATAATGAATGATAAGTAGAGGTAACAGAGAAGTTGGGGAGGTTTTCAGAGTAGATTATGTAAGGTGCTGTGGACACTTATTTTGAAAAGGAAGAAGACTGCAAACATGATCCTGTACATAGAAATCACACACACACACACACACACACACACACACCTATTAGAGCCCATAACCAAATTTAAGAAAGTAGAAGTATGCAAGATCAGAGCATATTACATTTCTAGAAATGCAATCTAAATGAAAATTTTTAAAGTGCAATCATAAAAATTACATTCCAAACAACATCATAATAAAGGACTTGGAAAAATTTTCAGTAAAAAAGAGCAAAATCTGTAAAACTGAAAACCACAAAAGAGTGTTGAGAGAAATTTTAAAAGACATATACAATGAGAGATATACTCTATTAGAGAATTGAAAGACCAAATATTTTTAAAATAAAATAACACTTCTCCCTCAAATTACTCTGTAATTTAATTCAATTCCTATCAATACTCCATTAGGCTTTCTTGTTGTAATTATTAAGCTGGTTCTAAAATTAATATGAGAATGCAAAACATCCATAGTAGCCAAGACAATTTTGAAAAAGAATAAACTTAGAGGACCCTCAACCTTATTTCAAATAGCATTGGCTTAACAATAGATGTATACATCAATGAAAGTGAATCTTAAGTCTAGAAATAAAAACTTACAATTATAGGTAATTTATTTTTGACAAAGTGGTAAGGAAATTAAATGAGATAATTGTATTTTCAACAAATTGCTAGGATGATTTGATATTTACATTAAGGTGAAAAAGAACTTAAACTTTTAACAAACTCTTATTTTATATTACATATAAAAATGCACATGCAAAAAACCCTACAACAAAAAGCATATCAAAATGGGTCATAGACTTAACTGAAAGAGTCAAAACTATAAATTCTTTAGAGTAAAATATTACAATCTTTGCAAACTTAGATTAAGCAAAAAATTATTAGTTATGACACAAAAGCACAATCTATTAAAAATAATAACTTAAATAACATCAAAATTTATCTTAAAAAGCACAGACTTTG
>PVLC010029509.1:0-20160 GCA_004027655.1 Graphiurus murinus
GCGAACCCGGATCCTCCGGTCTCAGCCTCCCGAATGCTGGGATTACAAGCGTGCGCCACCACGCCCGGCTCTAGTTGATGCATTCTTAAAAAAGGTTTTTTAAGGTAAACACCTGAAATATATAAACGACCTAATTTAGAATGCAAGTTTATAAACCCAGGAATTCTGCTTATTGTGCTAGAACCATCAAAAAGAAAAATCTAGAGTTCTAATGAAGTCTTATTTATATCATATCTCTAGGTCTTGGTGGCTGATAAAGTATATTTCCCCAAAGAGAATATCAAAAAGGATGTGAAACTGGGCATGGTGGCACACTCCTGTAATCCCAGTACTTAGAAGATGGAGTCAGGAAGATTGCAGGTTCTCAGCCAGCCTCAGCAATTTAGCAAGGCCCTTAGCAACTTAATGAGACCCTATTTGAAAAATAAAAAATTAAATAGGGCTGGGGGTATAGCTCAGAGGTAAAATGCCTCTGGGTTTTATCCCCAGTGCCCCACCACCACCACACACACACCAAAAAAAAAAAAGCAAGGATGTGCCCCTCAGGGGGAGGAGGAATCTTCTCTGATAGTTCATGTTGACTTCAGATTTTAGTAGATTCAAAAGAAAGGACAATATTTAATCTAACAGATGGAATAATTATTTAATTATTTTCATTTTTCCCCCCATATGTGCAACCTAGAAGGCACTAGCCTTTTTGGAATTTTAGTAAGAATTCCAGATATACCAGCAAAAGTTGAGTTTCCCCTTGTCACCTCACTAGGTACTGATAATTGAATCCAGAGCTTCATTTATACTAGGCAAGTGCTTTACCACTGAGGTACATCCCTAGTTCCTTAATTATTATTTTTTTAATATATTGAGTCAGTGGCTCAGTAAATTGTCCAGGCTGACCTCAAACTTGCAGTCCTGCTGCCTCAGCCCAGCAAAAGTTTTCAAACTGGAAACGTTTACTACCATTTCCAACTTTTCTCTGTGTATTTGAGGTTGCATATAAACACATCATGACACTAATGATTGCAAGTGCTGTCTGCTGTGTCATGCTTCTGTGGCCACACGAGGCAGTCACTGCTCCCCAAACACTGCATGGACTTGCACACCTCTTCGCTTCTTCATGTCAGTGGGAAATGCCAGAGGCTGGCAACAGAGTTAATTTTTTTTTTTTTTTTTTTTTTTTTTTGGTACTAGGGGTAGATCTCAGAGGTATTTTACCTCTGAACTACACCCCCAGCCCTAATTTTTTTTTTTTTTTTTTTTTTTGCAGTACTGGAGATTGAACTCAGGGGCATTCTACCTCCAAGCTATACCCCCAGCCCTATTTTTTATTCTTTTATTTTGAAACCAAGTCTCACTAAGTTGCGGAGTGCCTCACTAGGTAGCTGAGGCTGGCCATGAACCCTGATCCTCCAGTCTCAGCCTCCCAAATGCTGGGATTACAAGCGTGCACCATCACGTCCAGCCCCCAGCGCTATTTTATTCTTTTAATTTGAAACAAGGTCTCACTAAGTTGCAGAGGGCCTCACAAGGTTGCTGAGGCTGGCTACGAACCTGCTATCCTCCTGTTTCAGCCTCTTAAATACTGAGATTACAAGCATGTGCCACCACGGCCGGCCAGAGTTTAAGAGACCAAGTGTGCTGGCTAGAGGCCGAGGAAAGGAGCATTGCTTTCCTAAGTGGGGCCCTGTGGTGGTGTCCTTGGCTTTCTCTGGCTAGACCAGGTTATTCAGGGCTTGGTTTTACTCTAAACATACCTCACCCCCCACTGAGAGTTTTAGTCCTATGTTTAAATTTGGGCTTTACTTTGGATTTTTTACTGTACCCAAGTGTCTGCCTAGCTACCTTGAGCCAGGTGTGGTAGCACACCCTTGTAATCCCAGTACTTGGGAAGCTGAGACAGAAGGATTGCAAGTTTGAGGCCAGCCTCAGAAATTTGTGAGAACTTCCACAACTTAGTGAGACCTGGTTTCTTTCTTTTTGTTTTTTGTTTTTTGTGTGTGGTACTGGGAATTGAACCCAGGGGGCATTCTACCTTTAGGCTACATCACCGCCCCCCTCTTTTATATTCTTTATTTTTGAAATAGGGTCTCACTAAATTGCTGAGAGCCTAAGTAGCTGAGGCTAGCCACGAACCTGGATCCTCCTATCTCAGCCTCCAAGTACTGGGATTACAAGTGTGTGCCACCACACCCAGCTAAACCCTGTTTCAAAATAAAGAATAAGCCGGGCGTGGTGGCATATGCTTGTAATCCCAGTACTTGAAAGGCTGAGACAAGAGGATGTCAGGTTTGAGGACAGCCTCAGCAACTTGTGAGGACCTCCAAAACTTAGTGAGACCCTGTTTCAAAATAAAGAATAAAAATTTGGGCTGGGGTTATAGAGCTCAGAGGTAGAATGCTCCTGGGTTCAATCTTGAGTACCACAAAAATAAAATAAGGCTGGGGGTATAGCTCATTGATAGAATGCCCCTGGGTTCCATCCCCAGTACCACAAAAATAAAATAAGTAAATAAATAAATAAAGAAAGAAAGCTATCTTCATCCTCAAAATAATCTTCATCCTCAGAGAATCTCTGTTAATAGGGTTGTCTGGAACTACCATTAGAGTCCTCAAATTTTAGGGAATTCTCAAAACAATTGGTTGAATTCTTATCACTCTGCTCACCCTAGTAGGGTAGGGATTCCTGGCTTCCACTTACATATGTATGTGTATGTTTGTGGCACTGGTGGTTTAACCCAAGGGTGCTCCACCCTTGAGCTACACCCCACCTCTTTATTTTGAAACAGTGTCTTGCTAAGTTACCACATGCTGGCCTTGAGCCTGAGATCCTCTTGTTTTAGCTTCCCAGGCACTGGGATTGTAAGCCTGCCATTGCCATACCCGCCTCTCTGCTCCACTTTCATTCCCTGCATTTGAGCACAAGTCTTCCCAGAATGAAATGTCTCAGACAGCTGTAACTTGTTTTTTGTGTTAGATTTTTCCTCAGAGAGAAATTTGGCCAATGAATATATATAGAATTCTCCTTTTATACTTTAGAGATCTATGAATTCTAAATCCATCTGAAGTTACCAGGCTTTCTCATTTATCCTATATCTTTTAATAAGTGTAGATGAGAGTAAAAGCCATACTTTTTGAATTGGGCATGGTGGCGCACGCTTGTAATCCCAGTACTTGGGAGGCTGAGACCGGAGGATCGGATTCTTGGCCAGCCTCAGCTACTTAGTGAGGCCCTCTGCAACTTAGTGAGACCCTGTTTCAAAATAAAGACTAAAAAAATAGGACTGGGGGTATAGCTCAGAGATAGAATGCCCCTAGGTTCAATCCCCAGTACTGCAAAACAAACAAACAAATAGAACAAAACAATACTTCTCTTTTTAAGACTTTGGTCTCTGACCTACTTGTTGCTCTTCAATATAGTTTAGATCAAGGAAATTGAGCTGCTTGTGTTTCCTTCTAAAGCATAGTCTTAGAGGATATGGATTAAATATTCTTCAATATCAAAGAATATTACATCACAACCCTTGGTTCTTTTTGTTGTTGCTTTTGAAGGTTTTTTTCTTACTATAATTATGTTGATAGCATGTCATTTTGGTTATCAAGCATCATAGACACTTTGTAAAGGAGCCGGGAGTGGTGGCACAGGCTTGTAATCCTAGCATTTGGGAGGCTGAGACTGGATGATCCAGGTTCGAGGCTAACCTCAGCTACCTAGTGAGGCCCTCCACAATTTAGTGAGACCCTGTTTCAAAATAAAGAATACAAAATAGGGCTGGGGGTGTAGCTGGGAGGTAGAATGCCCCTGAGTTCAATCCCCAGTACTGAGAGAAAAAAAAAAGAAACTTTGTAAAGGGAAAGAGCACAACTGGGAATAAGGAGACAGTGATTCGGACTCAGCCCTGACATTCCAGTGAAATGATCTTACACAAGCTACTGGACTTCTCTGGGCAATGGTTTCCTCATCTGTAAACTTGAGTGCATTAGGATTAAGAAATCTTTAAAGTTCCTTTGGTCTTAGATTCTGATTCTAAGAATTAATTAATTAATATATTTATTTATTTTTGTGATACTAGGGCTAGAACTCGGAGACCTTCTACTCTCGGGCTATATCCCCAAGTCCTGTTTTATTTCTTATTTGGAAACAGGGTCTTGCTAAGTTGCTGAGAGCCTCACTAAGTTGTTGAGGCTGACTTTGAACCTACAATCCTCCTGTCTCAGCCTCCCAAGTACTAGATTATAGGCATGCACTACCATGCCTGGTTGATTGCAAGAATTTAAGTGTAATTTATTCCCGTTGTTAAAGTCACTCAGAAACTAAGGTGTTTTTTTTGTTGTTGTTGTTGTTTTGTTTTGATAGCTTTAAGCCAAACTTTAAAATTCCGGGAGAACAGAGTTTTCCTTGGCTTACTGATGCATGAAGTTTGGGATTATTGGCCTGGATTAGATGGACTTGGTCTCTCAAAATTTAGTCAGTCACTGATCTTAAAAATAGCTGTAAGCCGGGCGTGGTGGCACACGCTTGTAATCCCAGCATTTGGGAGGCTGAGACCAGGGGATCCAGGTTTGCGGCCAGCCTCAGCTACCTAGTGAGACACTCCGCAACTTAGTGAGACCCTATTTCAAAATAAAGAATAAAAAATAGGGCTGGGGGTATAGCTCTAAGGTAGAATGCCCCTGAGTTCAATCCCTAGTAGCACCAAAAAAAAGCTGTAAAGCCAGGCGTGGTGGTGCACGCTTGTAATGCCAGTATTTGGGAGGCTGAGACAGGAGGGTCTGGGTTCGTGGCCAGCCTCAGCTACTTAGTGAAGCTCTCTGAAACTTAGCGAGACCCTGTTTCAAAATAAAGAATAAAAAATAGGTCTGGGGGTGTAGCTCAGAAGTAGACTGTCCCTAGGTTCAATCCCCAGTACACCCCCCCAAAAAAAAAAATTAGTTGTATTGAGCTGTAATCCTAGTACTTGGGAAGCTGAGACAGGAGGATTGCTGGTTCGAGACCAGCCTCAGCAACTTAGACTCTCAGCAACCTAGTTAGATGCTGTTTCAAAAAACAAAAAATAAAAAGGGCTGAGTGTATAGCTTAGAGGTATAGTTGTACCTGGGTTCAGTCCCCAGTACCACACTTATACACTTGTGTACACACACACACACACACACACACACACACACACACACACACACACCACAAAGCTTCATTGAGATTTAATTAACATCATACAAGCCACTTATCAAGAATATACTATTGAGTGACATTTAGCATGGTCATAGAATTGTGCAACCATCACCACAATCACTTTTAGAACATTTCATCACCCCAAAAAGAAGCCCTGTACCCTTTAGCCTTCACCTCCAGTGTCCCCATGGTCCTCCCTTAGCTCTAGGCAACCACTAACCTACTTTGTGTCCTCATAGACTCGCCTATTCTGGATATCCCATAGAATGGAGTCATACTGCATGGGGTCCTTTGTGACTTACTTCTTTCAATGTAAAGTTTTTAAGGTGCATCTATGTTGTAGCATATGTCAGTATTTCATTTCTCTTTATTGTTGAATAATTTTCCGTGGTGGAAGGAATTGATATATCTATATATATCTATATCTTGTTTACGCATATTTTAATTGATAGGCATCTTCTTGGCTATTATGAACGGTGCTCATGTTATGAACCTTGATTGACAAGCTCTTGTCTGGACTTGTGTTTTCAGTTCTCTTTAGTTATATACCTAGAAGTACAGTTGCTGGGCCATATGGAAGTTTGTGTGTAGCCTTTGGAGGTGTCATCAGACTGTCTTCCAAAGCAGCTGTACCGTTTCACATCTTGCAGCAGCGTTTGAGGGTTCCAGTTTCTCTATACCCTGGCCTGTAGTCCCAGCTATTCAGGAGGCTGGAACAGGAGGATCCTGTGAGCCCAGGAGTTTGAGGCTAGTTTGGGCAGCATAGTGAGATTTCATCTTATAAAAACAAAACAAAAGGAAACAAAGCAAAACAAGCAGAGGCAGCTTAACTTGTATCATGTTAGTGTACTGGTTCCCTTGGGGAATGAAAAGAAACAAGATTGCACAGATACATGGCTTTAAGTAAACATGTATTAGTGGGCATGGTGATGCATGCCCCTGATCCCAGTACCTGGGAGGCTGAGACAGGAAGATGACAAGTTAGAGGCCAGTCTCTGCAATGTAGTGAAACCCTTAGCAACTTAGCAAATAAATAAAATGCGGCTGGTGTGTATCTCAGAGATAGAAAGTGCCTGAGTTCAATCCCAATTACCTCCCCCCAACAAAACAAAACAAAAAAGGTATACATGTATTATCTATTACAATGATAATACCTAAAGCGAGGATGGCAAAGTGTGCTTTTTTTTTTTGGTGAGGGTACTGGGGATTGAACCCAAGGGCATTCTACCTCTGAGCTACACCCCCAGTCCTATTTTATAGTTTATTTTGAAACAGTCTCACTAAGTTCTAGAGGGCTTCATGTTGCCGAAGCTGGCAGCAAACCTGTGATCCTCCTGTCTCAGCCTCTCAAGTATTGGGATTACAAGCATGTGCTACTACGTCTGGTGTGTATGCTAAAACAAACAAACAAACAAACAAATAAACCCCAACTCTCTTATTTAACTTTGTTGTCCCTTTTCTTCTTGACCTTTAATGGCAAGTATTTAATATTTTCAGATTTTTTAAGACCTACTATTCATATATGATTGTGCCATTCTCTTGAAAATTACTCTCATAAAAATTAATATTTTTTAACTTATTTGTGGGATCATTCAAAACTCTTTCTTTGCTGGGAGTAGTGGCGCACGCTTGTAATCCCATTACTTGGGAGGCCGAGACAGGAGGATCACAGGTTCAAGGCCAGCCTTAGCTACTTAGTGAGGCACTCTGCAACTTAGTGAGACCCTGTTTCAAAATAAAGAATAGGAGTGGGAATTGGGGAAGGGGTTAAATGAGAAATGTGTGCATATATGCCTTTATCAGCTTGTACCTAACAAACATGTATGATTACAATGCATCAATTAATATAAAAAATTAAAAAAGAATAAAAAATAGGGCTGGAGGGTATAGCTTGGAGGTAGAATGCCCCTGAGTTCAATCCCCAGTACTGCAAGAAAAATAAATAAATAAATAAATAAATAAGTAAGTAAGTAAGTAAAATAGGGCTGAGGGTATAGCTTAGAGGTAGAATGTCCCTGGGTTCATTCCCCAGTATCAAAAAACAAAACAAAAAAACTCTAGTCCTCATCTTCTATGACCTCTGCTTTAGCATTTAGTACTGCCAGCTATCCCTGCCTCATGACACTTTCTTGGTTTTTTTTTTTTTTTTTTTTGCGGTACTGGGGATTGAACCCAGGGGCATTCTACCTCTGAGCTATACCCCCAGCCCTATTTTTTATTCTTTATTTTGAAACCGAGTCTCATTAAGTTGCGGTGTGCCTCACTAGGTAGCTGAGGCTGGCCGCGAACCCGGATCCTCTGATCTCAGCCTCCCGAATGCTGGGATTACAAGCGTGCGCTACCACACCCGGCTTCTTGGTTTTGTTTTTGTTTTCCTACCTCTGTCACTGCTCCTGTTGTCCTCCCTCCCCCCAATTCTTTGTTGATTGCTTTTCCATCTCTACCTTCTAATTTTGGCTACTCCCTAAGGCCCAGTCCTTAGCACTCTGCTCTCCTTTCTTGCCCCTAACCCAGAAAGCTCAACATTTCCCATGTCTTTAGTTAGCACCTCTGTGCATATGACTTCTGAAGTTCTCAACCGACCCAGATTGAGTTCAGGAACATTTCTATTTGTATCTCCTTCACTACTGTTTTGAATTTAGCATATTTAAAATTTAACTTCTCAAATCAACACTCCTTCTGACCCTCACAACCTGTGATTGCTGTTAGTGGTGCACTATGCTGGTTCCACACTGTAAGCATTGAATCCATGTGAGGGAGGGAGGTTGAAAGCTTGGAGCCACTGGTGTAGCAGTGCCATTGTATATGGACTCATGAGAGCCAGATGTTCAGTTTTCAGCAATTCTGTGAGCTGGTTGTTAAACACACCCATTATTAAAAATTAAGTGCAACCAGGTATGGTGGCACATGCTTGTAATCTGTTTTCTTGGGAGGCTGAGACAGGAGGATCACGAGTTCGTGCATAGCCTCCAGAATTTAGAGAGACCCTCCACAACCTAGAGACCTTATTTCAAAATTTAAAAAAATAAAGGAGCTGGGTGTGGTGGCACACACATGTAATCCCAGTACTTGAGAGGCTGAGATAGGAGGACCCGGGTTCATGGCCAGCCTCAACTACTTAGTGAGGCCCTCCTTCATTTTAGGGCTGGGGATGTAGCCCAGAGGTAGAATGCCCCTGGTTCAATCCCGAGTACTGTAAAAACAACAACAAAACAAACAGACAAACTCCACAAAAATAAAGGGCAATGGTATAGCCAAGAGGTAGAATACCCCTGGGCTCAATCCCCAGTACTAAAAAACAAAAACCCCAAAACTGTAAACTTACAATTAAATAAATGATGTTTAAAATAAAATACTCAAATCTCTTCACTTCGTAATTATTTTACCACGTTATTTTCTATGCTTTTGAGTTTAATTATATCTATTGTATCTCTGTGATTGAAATACTATATTAACAGTGTGCCACTGTACATTTCTTCTCAACTTCTCAGGTCAAAATTGGTTATGTTGGAACCGGGCGTGGTGGCACACGCTTGTAATCTCAGTGTTTGGGAGGCTGAGACTGGAGGATCTGGGTTCGAGGCCAGCCTCAGCTGCTTAGTGAGGCCCTCTGCAACTTAGTGAGACCCTGTTTCAAAATAAAGAATAAAAAATAGGGCTGGGGCTGTAGCTCAGAGGTACAATGCCCCCAGGTTCCATCCCCAGTACCACCAAAAAAATAAATAAAAAAATAAAAAATTGGTTGTGTTGGAATATTTATACCATGGAAATCAACAAATACTACCAGTGTGAGCTAGGTGTTTGTTTGATTCATGGTCCAAAGAAACCAATGGATAAAGTGTTATGTATTTTAGATTAAACTTAAAATGCCCAGGCTGGCCTTAAACTTTTGATCCTCTTGCCTCAGCTTCCTGAGTAGCTTGTATTAGAGATGTGCACCAGCATACCCTCCTGTCACCTTTTTATCCCTTTACACACACACACACACACACTTTACATATTTTCTCTTGTGTACCTAGTCTTATGTATTTTTCCCATCTTCTTTCTTTCTACCAAAATATTTGCTAATCCTCCAGTCTCATCTCTTTAAAGTCTTCCCAGATGTTTCCAGCCTTTTATTTTGTCCAGTTCTCATTCTACTTTGAGTGCTATATTGCATATTATAATTGGGATGGGCTCAGCCAGACATAGTGGTGCACACCTGTGATCCCAGCTACTCAGGAGGCTGAGACAGGTGGATCACAAGTTCAAGGCCAGTTAAGTGAGATTAGCTAGTCACAAAGAGCAAGGAAGCATATGTTCTCCCTAATATGCAGATGCTAGGAAGAAGATGGGGCATAAGAGGGTCTTAGATGGTAAAGGAGAGACCCTTGATAAACAAAGAAGTTGATTTAACCGAAAGGGATGAACGGGGGGTGGGGTGGGGTGGGGACACCCTAATGTACATCAAGGTTACTCACTAAATTGAACTTGAGAAGGAGGGAGGGTGAGGGAGCGGGGTGGGAATTGGGGGAAGGGGTCAAATAAGAAATGTGGGCACATATGTAGTTATCAATTTGTACCTACTAAAGATGTTTGCTTACAATGCACGAATAATTTTAAAAAAAGTTCAAGGCGAGCCTGGCCAACTTAGTGAGACCCTATCTCAAAATTTAAAAGGGGTTGAGGATGTGGCTTAGCACTAGAGTGCTTGCGTAGCATATGAAAGCCCCTGGGCTTAATCCCTAGTGCCACCAAAATAAATTAAGTATAAATAAATAAATAGATTTTAGTTTTCTACTCAAATGTAAAAAACTCCAAATTCCAGCCTCTGCCTGAAAAATTCTAGTAACTAGGAACCCACTGCTTTTGAAAGTAGGCTTTTCTATTTGTTGTCTAGAAAAATTTTTATGTAGAATCATATTCTTTCCATTTGCACCAGTCTTCTGACATTGTGTTGTGAGCATCATTCAGAGAAGTCATTGCTATACTTGGAAAGAACTAGAAGCCCTATTGCTACTTAACTTATAGCTATAAATCTCTAGCTTCTTAGTATTTTAGCTTCCTCAGTTTATTCTGTCTAGTGGGGTAATAAACTTCACAAGGCAGTTGTTTGGATGATGATGATGGTGGTGGTGATGATGATGATTATTATTATTATTATTATTATTATTATTATTATTATTATTATTATTATTGTGCTGGGGATTGAGCCCAGAGGTATTCTACCTCCAAGCTACACCCATAGCCCTATTTTTTATTTTTATTTTGAAACAGTGTCTCACTAGGCTGATGAGAGTCTCACTGCTTGCTAAGGCTGGCCTCAAACCTGCAATCTTCCTATCTCAGCCTCCCAAGTACCTTAGTACTTGTACTACCACACCTGGCCAGTTGTTTGGATCAAATAAATAAAACAAGGTTATTGTTGATCAAAACACATAATAGTTAATGGCAAAGACTCTAAAATTAGAGAGACCAAACTGAGGCCATTTTATTTTATTTTGCCCCCCCCCCCTTTGGTACTGGATATTGAGCCCAGGGGCATTCTACCTCCGAGCTACACCCTCAGCCCTGTTTTTTTTTTTTTTTGAAACATGGTCTCACTAGGTTGATGAGAGTTTCACTACTTGCTGAAGCTGTCCTTGAACCTGCGATTTTCTTGTCTCAGCCTCCCCAGTACTTGGATTACAGGCCTGCACCACCATGCCTGGCTTATTATTATTATTTTGAAACAGGGTCTTGCTAGGTTGCTGAGGGTCTCACTAAGTTGCTAAGACTGACCTTAAACCTGTGATTCTCCTGTCTCAGCCTTTCAAATACTGGGATTATAAAATGGGCGTGGTGGTGCAGGTTTGTAATCCCAGCATTTGGGAGGCTGAGACCGGAGGATCTTAGTTTGCTGCCAACCTCAGCTACCTAGTGAGGCACTCCGCAACCTAGTGAGACCCTGTTTCAAAATAAAGAATAAAAAATAGGGCTGGGGGTGTAGCTTGGAGGTAGAATGCCCCTGGGTTCCATCCCCAGTACTGCAAAAAAAACAAAAACAAAAACAAAACACAACAACAACAAAAACAAAAATAGTGGGATTATAGGCATGTGCTATCACATCTGGCTGATGCCAATTTTTCCATTTAATGACCTTGAGCAGGTTACCTAACCTTTTAACCCCCCTCTTTGGTATTGGGATTGAACCCAGGGCCTCCTGCTTGCTCCCCAAGCATTCTACCACTGAATTGCTAGCTCTTTCTGTTTTGAGACAGTCTTGCTAAATCACCTATGCTAGCCTTAAACTTGATCCTCCTGCTTCACCTTCTTGAGTTGACACCTCAGCAGTTACTTTATATTTTTGTAACTTAATTGGAGATTCATCCTATGAAACACGGGGTACATATTATTTAGTTTCTTTTGTAGTGCTTTGGGAGGTTTTTCTGATGCTGGCTGGACTCATCTGGCCATTGTTAGCCATCTGATCACATTCTGGCCCATAGTAATTCCTGAGATGTTTCAGGATCATTAAGACTTCCCATTTTCTTGTCCAGACTTTCTCTACTGTTGTTCAAGGTTGCTTAGCATATGTAATAGTTTGGCTTCAATTTAAACACATATACACACTTGTGGTAAGTATTACTATTTTGTATGTATTTTACTCCAAGCCCAAATTGCTGAATTTTATTATGTTTCCAACTTCAAATTCTTAATTTGTAATTCTCAGGTGGATAATGAAATGATTCCAGATCAAGTAAAAACCAGCCCCTTTTTCTTTCAAAAGGTCCGCAAGCACATCAATGATCTGTATGAAGACCTGCGGGATGGCCATAACCTGATCTCTCTGCTGGAGGTCCTCTCGGGCATCAAACTGGTGAGGTTCTCTTTTCTTCTAGTGAGTGGCCTGCCAGGGTAGCCCCAGGAAAGGCATATTGGTCTATCTTGTTGAGTGCTAGGACAGTAGCCTTCATTGCTTGCTCTGCTAGGAAGTAGAAGAGGTTATTGGTGGAATTTATTTCTAATTCAGATTTATAGTTTACAAATGAGATATTTCAACTAATGTATTACATATTCTTATGCTTTGATTAAGTCAGGAATCAGTTATATTTCTTTCATATCTATTTTCTTGTTCCTCATTTGTTTCTAGATACTAGTATTTCAGGAACATTAGATTCACATTTAAAGATAAGATGTATTTTTCTTCTTAAGAGTTTGATTTCAAGTCTATATAGATTCCTCCCGTTTTCCCATTTATTGTGCTTTTTAATTAAAAAAAAAAAATTCTTAATGAGGCATGATGGGACATGGCTGAAATCCCAGTATTTGGGAGGCTGAAACTGGAGAATCGAAAGTTGGAAGCCGGGCGTGGTGGCACACGCTTGTAATCCCAGCATTTGGGAGGCTGAGACCGGAGGATCCAGGTTCACAGCCAGCCTCAGCTACCTAGTGAGGCCCTCTGCAACTTAGTGAGACCTGGTTTCAAAATAAAGAATAAAAAAATAGGGCTGGGGGTATAGCTCGAAGGTAGAATGCCCCTGAGTTCAATCCCCAGTACTGAAAAAAAAAAAAAAAAAAAAAATAGGGCTGGGGGTATAGCTTGGAGGTAGAATGCCCCTGAGTTCTTTCCCTATTACTGCAAAAACAAAAAGAGAAAGTTGAAGGATAGGCTCGGCAACTTAATGAGACTAGCGAGACCCTGTTTCAAAACAAAAAATAGCTAGAGGTGTAGCTCGGAGGTAGAATGCCCCTGGGTTCAATCCTCAATACCACCCCCCCCCAAAAAAAGAAAAATCTGTATTTTGCTAGCTAAAGTTTACATTTAATAGCTCAAGTGTTTGGAGTTACTTTTTTTCCAGTTCACCTCACTATCTCCCTTCTGTGATTCATTGAGTCCCACAGATATGGTGAGGTCTGAAGTTGACTTCTGAGCATAGGCCAGGGCAGGGGGCGCTACCTTTGGGTTCCTTGGATAATTAAATATACCTGCCTTCTCCTAAAATGTATTAAATATTGCTCGTGGGGAACACCTTCACCTCTGAAGGCGAACCCAGGCTGAGCCTCTTGGCTTGTCACATGATAGTCCTCACACTTCCTTTGTTTCTGAGGGCTCAGAACTCACCCACGGGCCCATTTTTTCATGTATTGGAGCCTAAGTGGAAGCAAGTGCTCCTGTGTGGCTTGTGTTCTTTCTCTAGTGCCAGACAATGTAATTTTCATTTGAAGAGGTCCAGGGCTAAATATTGGAAACATCTGTGGGGAAAGAAACTGAAAAGGCACACAGCTCTGGTAGTCTGTGAATCCCAGCCCACTCACTGCCTTTGGTGAATTCTTAGTCATTGTTTGTTGTGTTTAAAGAGCAGGATTTGGCACATTCGCTCTCACTGCTTTAGTGATCCTCAGCTCCTTCTAGGATTGGAGCTTTGCTTCCCTGGGGCCCTTTGTTTCGGTTTTTCTTTCTTTTTTTTGGCCTTGTAGTAGAACTAATTTTTTTTTTTTTTTTTCAGTACTGGGGATTGAACTCAGGGGCATTCTACCTCCGAGCTATACCCCCAGCCCTATTTTTTATTCTTTATTTTGAAACAGGGTCTCACTAAGTTGCAGAGTGCCTCATTAGGTAGCTGAGGCTGGCGGCGAACCCGGATCCTCCAGTCTCAGCCTCCCAAATGCTGGGATTACAAGCGTGAGCCACCATGCCTGACTTCTAATTTTTTTTATTCTTGGTTATTGTTGATACTAGGGATTGAACCCAGGGCGTTCTACAAACTCTGTCACACTCCTTAACCCTTTTTATTTTTTCATTTTGAAACATGGTCTCACGAGGTCTTGCTAAGTTGCTGAGACTGGTTTCAAACCTGCAATTCTTCTATCCCAGCTTCCCATGGGATTACAGATATGTACTACCTTGCCCAGCTCAATTTTATATTTTTTAGCAGCCAAAAGTGATAGAAGCTTTTATAGCATAGCTAGCATATGTAAAATGAGGGATTGGCCCTCATTTATAAACCTGATAAGTAATTAGAATTTCAATTTTATCATGCTGAACTTTATTCTTAGCACTCATAGAATTATATTTTGGGCAATGGGCTGGTATGTTTGATGAATTTATAGTGATCTTTATATTAAAAAGTGATCCTTTAGATGATATTGCCTACGAAACAGGTTAAAACTACTCCAATTTAATTTCTTTTCCTAACCCTAAATCCTATGGGTGTTTATGGAGATATTCTTAGGACATAATCTTTTCATCCAAAGCCATCTAGATACCTCTTTCACAGTTGTTCTCATCATTTCTTTCTCCCTTAACCAATTCACAAAAGCAGAGCAGGTGGGTGGCCGTGGAGAACTGAAGAGTCTTTCAACATGAGAAGGGTTCAATGCCTCCATTTGCTCTGGTCTTGGCTTGGTTTTGTATCTCTTTTGGAGGTGGGAGGATATTTTCATATTTATTTTCACCATTTTTAAAAAATGTTGCTTTCATTTCCATTTCATCTTTGTGTTGTGAATTTCCTGTTCCTCTGTTGTGTCTTTGCCTTGGTTGGTGGCCAAAGGAGCCAGCCGGGCTGAAGACCCTCCGTCTGGTGAGCATGCCCTCCTGGCGTCATGCAAACAGCGAGGAGCAGGAGGAGGAAGATGATGATGATGTAGTAGGTCCTCCTGGGGATGCCAGCATCCCAGCTGGCACTGCCGGCACCACAGGGCCATCAGAGAGCCAGGTTCTCCAGATCTCCATGTAGCTCAGCTACCAATTGCCTTCTCTTTCCACCTGGGAATTTGAGTCCCAAAGAAAGTGGTTAAAACTAATTGTGCCTCTTGCCACTGTTAGATGATCCTGGAGTGGGGATTGTTTTGCTTACCTAAGAATGGTTGGCACAAAAAAAATCACAGCATTTGGAGATGTCAAGTCCCTTCATGACCTGGAGACCCATAGCTTTCTAGTGGCCTGTGTTGTCTGCGTCCAGATTGCAGAATTGTGGAAAGTTTAGTTGACAGCATGACAGTTAATTAATTGCTCACAGCTCCACAGTTCAAACTAACTGGTATTCTCTTTCCACTACCCTGGCCTCTAGGTTCTCACCATAAGCCATACCATTTGTTTTTGAAACAGCCTGTTGTTTGCAAACTCACTGCATGGACATACTCTGGCTTTAGTTAATAATATCTTTAGTTGCTGTAGAAGACAGAGATTTAACGTGCATGTTCTTAGGTTGTTTATTTTTGGTGGAGGGTACATTAGAAGCAAAGATTAGAGAGCATAGGAGCAGCATTTTCTGCTTATATGTCCTAAACTGTAACCTATAATTTTTCTCCAGAAACAAGGATTAGGCAATACCCCAGTCTCTGTGTTTTCAAAGTCATTTTTTCATTGCATTGGTCTCTCTTCTCATTGCCTTAGAATCTTGTTTACAAACTGTCATCTTCTAAGGCACATTCACAATTAGTTTAGCTGCAGTGACTGAGAAGAGGTTCTTTCTAACAAGATTCTTCTTGAACCTTTGACTTAAGAAGTTATCCTGTGGCCCAGAGAGACCTAATCATCTCTGTAGATTATCCTGTTTGGGGAGTGTGGCTTAGAAGTGTTGGAGGATGCTTAGAGACACGCTCCCATCCATACCTTTCCAAAAGTAGCTCCAAGTAGTCTTGGGCTACTTTTTGCAAGGAAACATGAGGCAACATTTCCTATGTGCAAACAGTCAGCTCAGAATTACCTTATTTTTTTTTTGGCCTTTAATATCATTTGGACATTTACACATACACTGGGTATAATCTAGTAAGCTTCAGTCCCAGTTTTAGTACAAATAAAAACAACATTGGGAAAAGAGCAGAAGAAAAATGTTGAGAGGCAGATAGCCATTCCTGCAGTACTTTCTAGGCAAACAGACTTTTTATTTACTTTCAATAGCTAATAATCGAGCCTTGGATAGGATGCCAGAGGCATGGGAGGAGAGGGCTGCTGTCTCCTGGGTTCTATGACACACCATGTTGAGTGTCAGAAAACAACTTTCTTTGGAGTAATTATGCTGAATAGCTTTCATCAGGGTTTTGTTTTCTTTGGTATTTCATGAAGGAGTAAAGGGTGGCTTTCCTCCAATGATACCCCTTTCCCTGGAAGATTGGTTGCTTCCTGATTTTTGTCTCCTATTTTGGATTACTTCACTTATCTTAAGCATGTATAATGCCTCCTTCCCTGTAGTTAGAAATGGGCTCTTTTGCTAGGTTTATAGTAAGATTGGCTCCATCCATGACTGTGTGGTTCTTGGGGTTCTTGCTTTGCCCTGCAGTAGCAATTAGTTGTGATTTTAGGAGCCATATGCAGAACCAAGCTCTGCCACAGGTGACTGCAGAAGACCCTGTGCAGAAGCCAGGACTCTGATTCAGTACTAATGGTTAAGCAGGACTGTGTGTCTGCGAGATGCATAGTGGTACAAGGCATTTGGGGGCCGCAGAACCTGGTGAAGCGCACACAGTCCTGCTTTTAAGTTGCTTTATGTAATGCTCCTACGCCTGGCTTCAGCCATGAGGAATTCTTGTGTGGTCTTTTAGTCTGTGAAATCAAAGAGGAAAGGGTGTGTGGGGGTAAATTGGTATAGCTAAAATAACATCCCCTTTCTTTGTTGCAGCCCCGGGAGAAGGGCAGGATGCGTTTTCATAGGCTGCAGAATGTGCAGATTGCCCTGGACTTCCTAAAGCAGCGACAGGTAAGACCCGTCCCAAGCTTTCCCCATTCTGCTCGGGAATGTTGGTTATGGGCCCTAGCTAAAGATGCTCTCATGCCCTAGTCATAGTAAACCTTCATTAATGCTAAATATGACTGACCCAGTTCTGAGAGAGTCATTCAGTAGTCCTTACGTAGAACTTGTGACTTCCTGAAGAGGAACAGTATTCATGAGTAAGACGCTAAAGATAGAGCCTGTGGACCCACCTTAGGTGGGGGTCAAAATGAAGATGAAACATAAATCAGCCAAGAAGATGGGAAAAAAAATGTCTCATCACAAAATCCACATTGTCATGAAAACAGGAGGGAGCAGCATGGATCACTGGCTGCCACATCAGTTCTTATGCAGTGGTGGCTTAAGAGAATGAAGATGAAACATAAATCAGCCAAGAAGATGGGAAAAAAAAATGTCTCATCACAAAATCCACATTGTCATGAAAACAGGAGGGAGCAGCATGGATCATTGGCTGCCACATCAGTTCTTATGCAGTGGTGGCTTAAGAGAATAATTTTAACAGATTAGAAAAATATTTAGAGTATAGCAGGCTTAGATGTTGGAGGAAGAAAGAAGCTTTTCCCTCTATAGATAGGAAGACAGCAACACATTTTTAGACATAGGATGAGAAGCTAGTGAAGAGAGTAGGATTAAAAGGGAATGGGAGAGCCGGGTGTGGTGGCGCACGCTTGTAATCCCAGCATTTGGGAGGCTGAGACCGGAGGATCCGGGTTCGCGGCCAGCCTCAGCTACCTAGTGAGGCACCCCGCAACTTAGTGAGACTCGGTTTCAAAATAAAGAATAAAAAATAGGGCTGGGGGTATAGCTCGGAGGTAGAATGCCCCTGAGTTCAATCCCCAGTACCGCCAAAAAAAAAAAAAAAAAAAAAAAAAAAGGGAATGGGAGGAACAGTATTAAAAGTCATAAAATGGCCAGGCATGGTGGCACATGCCTGTAATACCAGTACTTGAGAGGCTGAGACAGGAGGATCACTGATTTGAGGACAGCCTTAGCAGCTTAGCAAGGTACCTCGGCAACTTAGTGAGACCCATTCCAAAATAAAAAATGAAATAGAGTAGAAGATGTAGCTCAGAGATAGAATGACCCTGGTTTCAATCCCCAACCCCACATATGCACATACACCAAAAAAAAAAATAAATAAAATAAAAAAAAAGATTAGAAAAGGAACGTGAGGAACAATATTGGGAAGTGGTAGAGTGTTCTCTAGGAGCTACCTGAGAGATCTGCCAGTCCAGTTTCTTCACATTCTAGACACAGAGACTAAGATCTGAACAGCTGAAACGACCTGCCCCAAGTCCTGCAGGGAGAGCAGAGCTGGGCTCCTGACACTTGGTCGAGTGCTCCTCCTGCCCTGCTGCTTCCACAAACCTTCCTTTCTCCCACTGCTTCCTAACTAAGGGGTGAGAACCAGAGCACACTGATGTGCTTACCTCTGAAAAGAAAAGAACAGAAGAATGGCTCTTGTTCTGAAAGGCGGGGCGGGGGGGGGTGCATAGAGGTAGCTTGTGGTAGGAAGGAAGATGGATGATGAGGGAGGCAGGGGTTTCATCTCCTTGGAGTGAGCTGTCTGGAAAAGATTTGGGATAGCTAGGGTTGCCAAGCAACAGCCAGGGTCACCATGACATTGGACGGTATGTATATTTTTGGAGTCACTTCATTTGTGTTACTCTTTTCAGCAGTTCTCTTTAACTTGGGAAATTGTCTTTCCATAGTAATGTTCTAATGTAACATTTATTACTTTATTATTTCTCTGTTTGCTCCAATACACTGTGAGTTCTACAAGAACAGAGAACATGATCTTAATTTATATCATACCTTTAGGACCTGTCATAATGAATGGCTCATAATTGGCACTTAATAGGTATTTGGTGAAATAAATTGATACATGAAAAGCAGTAGAAGAAGCAGAGGCTGTGGAAGTGGTCAGTACATGGAGGGAGCAGCATTGTCTGTGTGTGTCTTTAGAGGATCCTTGAGAGGGCCTTAATAAACAAGGTCAATTAAGGCAAATTGATTAGCTAGATGTGTAAATAAGGACAAATAGTAGATTTGATTACCATTATAGAATGAAAATGTGGGCAAGTAAGATCCATGAACTCAGAGAAGGGTGGAGTGCTCTCCAAAGAGTTTTCAGCAATGATGAGGTCCAGGTTGCAGCTGTGCAGGAGCCAAAGCGCGTAAAATGAAAACCTTCCGAACTGAGAAGGCAGGAAGACTGCAGGTAGGGTGCGATTTGAATGCTGAAATTGCCAGGAAAGATGGCAGATGATGAGGTAGGAAAAGAGAATAGGAGTCAGCAGCTGAGATCATCAAGGGAAGGTTAGTAGATATTGGAAAGTGATCTGCAAAAAGAGGAGACTTCCCAGTCAAAGGGAACCCCGAAAGGTGGGGCGGAGGAATTGGACCTGGCTGCTGCCCACCCACCAACTGTGGGTTGTTAGTGACTGGTGATGAGGAAATCCCATCTCAGACTGGAAGGGCAGGTTCTCCCACCTCTGCCCACCTCAAGGCACAGAAGAGGAAAGAGCTGGCCCTGGGAGCAGTAGTGTGAGGGAGAAGTGAGGCTTGCACTCACCAGGTCACAGGAGTCCTGAAGAGACACAATTTCAGTTCCACAAGAGAGATAAAGGGAGAACAGCCCAAGGACAGTTTGTCACAGTTGAACCTGTGCTCCACGAGGATATGACAGAAAAGGCTAACAGAGTTGAGGTGCAAGTAGGGACACTCCTAGTTTTTAAATTCCTTGTCCCTGGGGACCTCTCTGTTTCCAGCACTCTGGGACAATTGGTAACCCTAGGGGGAAGGGAGGGCCTGTGTGTCTGTGCACTTTGTGTTGTTGAAGTGAGATGTTTAGGAGTGAAGTGGGGATGGGAGGCATGACAGGGAGGGATATCTGTGACAGAGGAGGGAAGATGGAGGTGAGATCAGGCCAAAGACTGGTGAGGGGGAAGAGGCATCGCTCTCAAACTCAAAAAGAGAAAAGTTAAGACTGATGACTAAATAAAACAAAAGCCACTTACAGTGCCATGTGCTTACAGGGCTGCTTTGGTGATGGGAATTTACCCTAGAGAAATGAATACATTTCACCCCTCAAAATTGCACATGAGAGCCGGGCGTGGTGGCGCACGCTTGTAATCCCAGCATTCGGGAGGCTGAAACCGGAGGATCCGGGTTCGCGGCCAGCCTCAGCTACCTAGTGAGGCACTCCGCAACTTAGTGAGACTCGGTTTCAAAATAAAGAATAAAAAATAGGGCTGGGGGTGTAGCTCGGAGGTAGAATGCCCCTGAGTTCAATCCCCAGTAC
>PVLC010029510.1:0-20158 GCA_004027655.1 Graphiurus murinus
CACAAGATGTTCTTACACAATCATATCAAGGTCACTCACCGAAGTGATCCTGAGGGGGAGGGAGGGGAAGGGGATTGGGGGGGGGATTTGGGAAGGGGTCAAATGAGAATTGTGTGCAAATATGTTGTTAACAACTCGTACTTAACAAAGATGTATGCTATATTGCACAAATTACTACAATAAAAAATTTAAAAAAAAAGTGAGATTAGCCAGTCACAAAGAGTAAAGAAGCATATGTTCTCCCTAATATGCGGATGCTAGGGAGAAGATGGGGCATAAGAGGGTCTCCAGATGAAAAAGGAGAGACCCTCGAAAGCAAAGAAGTTGATTTAACCGAAGGGGTTGGACGACAGGGGTCGGGCTCACTAATGTATATCAAGGTCACTCACTAAACTGAACTTGAGAGGGAGGGAGGGTGAGGGAGTGGGGTGGGAATTTGGGGAAGGGGTCAAATGAGAATTGTGAGCACATATATCATTATCAATTTGTACCTAACAAAGATGTATGCTTACAATGTATGAATAAAAATAAAAATTAAAAAAAAAAGAAAATAATCCATTCAAAAATGGGCAAGTGCACTAAATAGACACTTCACAAAAGAGGAAATACAAATGGCCAATAAATGTATGAGGAAATGTTCAACATCATTAGCAGTCAGAGAGATGCAAATCAAAACTACCTTGAGATTTCACCTAACCTCAATCCTAATGGTAATCATCAAGAACACAAACAACAACAAATACTGGTGAGGGTTTTAAGAAGTGGGAAGAGTAATACCTTGTTGGTGGGACTGCAGATTACTGCAACCACTTTGGAAAACAATATGTATGATCCTCAGACAAATGGGAATGATCCCACCATATGATCCAGCAATACCATTTCTGGGTATCTACCCCAAAAAATGGAAACCAAACATGTGTATCTATGTTTATAGCTGCACAATTCACAATTGCCAAACTATGGAAGCAGCCAAGATGTCCATCAATAGATGAATGAATTAGGAATCTATGTGATTTGTACACAATGGAATTTTACTCAGCCATAAAGAAGAACAAAATCATGTTATTTGCAGGGAAATGGATGGAACTGGAAAACATTATGATAAGTGAGTTTAGTTAGTCGCAAAAATTAAAAAAATCGTATGCTCTCCCTAATATGTGGAAGCTATGGAGAAAATGGGGCATAAGAGGGAATCCAGATGAAGAAGGAAAAACCTTAGGTGAGCAAAGAAGTTGACTTAACTGAATGTGATGGATGTGGGGGGGGCACCCTCATTCATATGATGTACTTTCATAAACATATCAAAGTCAATCACTAATCTGAACCTGAGAAGGTGGGAGGACCAAGGAGTGGGGCAGGATTTGGGGTAGGGTTAAATGAGAAATGTGTACATGTATCCCTTTATCAGTTTGTACCTAACAAAAACGTATGATTACAATGCATCAATTAAAAAATAAAATTAAAAAAAATAAATAAAAATAAGAAAAAAAGAAAAACTAAATGCAACACAAAAGCCTGGGTTGGCCCCTGATCAGAAAGGGACATTAGTGGGAGAACTAATAAGGTCTGTAGTTTAGTTAACAGCATTATAATAATGCTAATTTTCTCTTTTTAATAAAATGTACCTCAGTTATGCGAGTGGTCGACATTAGGGGAAGCTGAGCGGGGGCTGTATAGAAGCTCTCTGTTCTGGTTTTAGAACTTTTCTGTAATTTTCGATTATTTAAGAATAAATGTTTGAAAAAATAAAATAAATAGAAATTGAGTGAAACTTCCTCAACCCGATAAAGAGCATCTATAAAAAACAAACTACACTTAATATTATACTTAATTATGAATAGCTAACTGCTTTCCTTCTTATATTAGAAATAAGGCAAATACAAAATCTTATTTAGCATAGTGCTGGTAATTCTAGACATTCAGCAGTCAAAGTAAAGAAATAAAAGGCATATAGATCATAAAAGAGGAAATAAAAGTGTCTCAATTTGCAGATAATATGATTGTTTATATAGAAAACCCCAATTAATGCATTTTATCTACTCTTTCAATTAATCAATGAATTCAGTAAGGTTGAAGGGTATATGATCAACATACAAAATAATTTTTATTTCTAAATACTAACAATGAACATGTAGACAACAAATTTCAAATACAATATCATTAACAATGGCTTAAAATTTGAGAAACATTTAGGTGTGATTCTAACAATAGATATGCATGTATTTTATAAAGAAAACTGCACACCGGCTAATGAGAGATCAAACATTTTTAATTGAATGGAGAGACAAGCCATGTTTAAGGATGAAGACTCAAAGGAGTAAAGATGCCAATTTTCCCGAGATTTATAAACAGATTTGATGTAATTGTAACCAAAATATCAATAAGAATTGCTGTATGCACAGAGAAGTTAATTTTAAAATTTATATGGGTAGTTAAAAATAACTAGAATAACTAAAAATAACTATAGAAATGAACAAGGTAGAAAGAATCTATCTATCTGGTCTCTCAAGATTTATAATATGACTTCAATGATCAAGACCAAAACCTTGAGACTATTAGGGGAAAACATTTCAAATCTTCAGCATAGGTGACAATTTCCTGAATAGAACACCAATAACTCAGGAAATAAAAGCAAAAATTGGCAAATTGGATTACATCAAATTAAAAGTTTCTGCATAGCGAAGGGAAGAATCAAGAGTGAAGAGATAACCTACAGAATGGGACTAAATATTTGCTAGCTGTTTGTCCAGCAGATATATTCAGAATATAAAAAGAACTCTAAAACTTTAACATTAAAAGAACAAGTAACTCAACAAAAATAGCAAATGATCTGTACAGACACTTCTCAAAAAGAAGAAGTATGATTGGTCAATAAATATATTTTAAAATGTTCAAAATATTTAACCATCAAGGAAATTGAAATAAAATTATCTTGAGATTCCATCTCGCCCCAGTCAGAATGGCTATATCAAATAAAAAATAAATAAATAAATAAATAAGTAAAATAACAAATTATGGTGAGCCTGTAAAGAAAAAGGAACCATTAAACACTATTAATGGGAATGTAAACTAAAGTCAGTAACTATGAAAAAAAATAGAGGTTTCCCAAAATAGTAAAAATAGAACTACATATGATACAGCTATACCACTTGTTGGAGTCAGCATTTCTACAGCCATAATCTAAAGACCCTACCATATAACTCAGAGGAAATATTTACTTTCATATGGTTTCAGGTTTAGTCCATGTGAGGCTGGGGACTGAAGATCTCAGGGCATGGCATCAGAAGGAAGACAGAGGGATGGCACATAAGCTGTGTTCCTCACATCATGGAAGCTGGAAGCAAGAGAGGGGAGGACCATTTATAAAATCCCCAAGGCTGCACCTCCAGGTACTCACCTCCAGAAATACTCACCTGGCCAGGGTCTCCACCCAGATAAATCCATTACAGTGGATTTATCCACTGTTAGGATTACAACATTCATGATTCAATTACATCTGTTCCAATTATTAATAAATGACCTCTTTAGGGAACATTTTATATTTAACTGTAACACCATTCCTAGGCATATATCTGAAGGAAATGAAGTCAGCATACAAAACAGACACCTGCATGGTTCTATTCACATTGACCAAGTTGCAGAATAAGCCTACATGTGTGTCAACAGAATAATTGATAAAGAAAATATGGTATATGTAACATGGAATATTATTCAACCATAAAGAAGAATGAAATATATGGAGCTGAAGGGAATAATGTTAAGCAAAATAAGACAGACACGAAAGGAAAACATCACATGTTCTGTCTATACCTGTAATCTGCAAGCAAAAGAAATGAAGAAAGAAAGATGACTTGAAAGTAAAAGAGGAAAGGAGACCAAAGGGAATAGGGGAGGGCTGGAGAGGGTAAACAGGGAAGGTAAATATGAATAAAGTATGGAAATGTCACCATGAAACCCATTCATTTTTCAACTAATATATATGAATCAGTGTTTATAACAAAAGCAATCAAGAGTTTGTGGTTTTGTCAGAGGCATAGACATACAAATAAATAGAATAAAATAAACCCAGAAACAGAGGAGAAAATATACTGAACTTTTTTGATGAAAATATAAAATTAATTCAATGAAGAAAGTTAGTTTTTACAACAAATGGTGCTGGAGTAATTGAAACCACACATCCATAACCAAAAATCGAAGGCAAAAAAAATGTAGATGACTTACACATTTTACAAAAGTTAACTCAAAATGAATTGCCAACTAAGTTTAAAATACAAAGGTATAAAACTTTTGGGGGGAAAATGAGAAACTCTTAAGGATCCAGGCCTAAACAAAGACTTCTTAGAATTTTTACCACAAACAGAATTTATAAAAGAAAAATTGATACACTGGACTTCACCAACATTTAAATAATGTGCACTGTGAAATTCCCAGTTAGAATAAAAATACTAGCTACAAACTTGAAAAGTATATTAGGAAAAGTCACATACATCACAAAGTACTAGTATCTAAAATACATAAAATATTCTCATAACTTGATAGTAAAATAAATAAATAAATTACAACAGAGAAAAAAGAATTTTCATTTCTGTTTTAGTACATCAATGCTTGGAGGCAACACTGCAGCCTGATAAAAGGTAAACAGGTAAACAAACTGAAAAATCAGTAACTTTTCTTGTATTTTTAAGAGAAGTGAGGTCACAGGGCAAACTGATTCCCCTGAAATTGGAAAAAATAGCCAGTGAATTCAGAAAATCACAATGTACTAGAGTAGAAATCCACAAGCTGAAAGCTCTGTTGAATCCAGTGACAGGATAAGAAAACCTCAACTTCAACTCAAAATGCTGGAGACTCAATATGGATAAAACCAAGAGATAAAAATTTATGGTGTACACACAATAGGACCTCACACTTTTATGTGCTTTATGTTGTTATAGTTTGGATTTGAATTGTCCCCAAACCCTCATGTGAAGGCAGCCATGTTTACAGATAGGACATGATTGGAACTGGGTCCCTGGAGACATGACCAGGTACAATGTGTGTCCCAGGCCTGCTCAGCTGCAGCATCTGTTCTTGCCCCCCTCTCTCTGCTTTCCTTCCATGATGCCCTGAGGACCTCCAGACCTATCTTGGAAGCCTATATAACATGGACTATATATGACCTCTGAAATCTCCAGATCCATGAGGAAATAAACCTTTCCTCATGAAAGTTTTGTGAGTCAAGTGTTTGAGTCACAGTGGTGAAATGCTAACTAAAACATATGTTTTGGAGATAAATCAAGTCCTCATAGTTAATACCAGAGAAAAATCCCCTCTTGTCTCTGACATTTTGAAATACACTAGAGCATTCTGTTCTTAACAAGGCCTGCATTGACTATTTAATCAGAAAATAACCTATCAGTGTTTTTCAGAGCTTAAGTTATCTGAATAAAAGGAAATAGTCACCCCTAGTTATTATAAGATACTCATGGTACCTTTGAAGTGGCATAGTGTTGTTTGAAAGTAGACTTGGATTCATTGTAAATGTACATTGGAAACAACAGGGCAACCATTAAAAATACAAATGGCCAATAAATGTATGAGGAAATGTTTCACATCATTAGCAGTCAGAGAGAAACTAATCAAAACTACTTTGAGATTTCACCTAACTCCAATCAGAATGGCAATCATAAAAAAAAAAAACATGAACAACAACAATTGCTGGCGAGGATGTGGAGAAGTGGGAACCCTAATACATTGTTGGTAGGATTGCAAACTAGTGCAACCACTTTGGAAAACAGTATGGAGGATCCTCAGATGAATGGGAATGAACCTACCATATGACCCAGCAATACCACTACTGGGTATATACCCAAAAGAATGGAAACCAAACTATCAGACTGATGCATGTGTATCTATGTTTATAGGGGCTCAATTCACAATAGCCAAACTGTGGAAGCAGCCAAGATGTCCATCGACAGATGAATGTATTACAAAACTATGGGATATGTACACAATGGAATTTTACTAAGCCATAAAGAAGAACAAATTCATGTTATTTGTAGGGAAATGGATGCAACTGGAAACATTATGTTAAGTGAGATTAGCCAGTCACAAAGAGTAAGGAAGCATATGTTCTCCCTAATATGTGGATGTTAGAGAGAAGATGGGGCATAAGATGGTCTCCAGATGGAAAAGGAGAGACCCTCAATAAGCAAAGAAGT
The DNA here is from genome assembly GCA_004027655.1 of Graphiurus murinus. Lineage (NCBI taxonomy): Eukaryota > Metazoa > Chordata > Mammalia > Rodentia > Gliridae > Graphiurus > Graphiurus murinus. The sequence continues at coordinate 6,201 of PVLC010029510.1, forward strand.
TGATTAACCCGAAGAGGATGGATGGGGGTGGAGGGCACCCTAATGTACATCAAGGTTACTCACTAAACTGGACTTAAGAGGGAGGGAGGGTGACAGAGAGGGATGCTAATTTGAGGAAGGGGTCAAATGAGAAATGTGGGCACATATGTCGTTATCAGTTTATGCCTAACAAAGATGTATGCTTACAATGCACAAATAAAAATAAATAAATAAATAAATATAAATAAAAAAGAAATTTTACCTGATGCATTAAGAGAAAAGATAAAATAGAAACATATAAAATGCACAGTTAAAACCACACAAGGCAGACCAAAATAGAAAACAGAAATAGGAACAAACAACAAGGGCAACACTTCACAGGTTCAAAGCCAGCCTCAGCAATATAGCAAGGTCCTATTTCAAAATAAAAAGGATCAAGGGTGTAGCTCAGAGATACAGTACCACTGGGTTAAAAAATAAGAACAGGGCAATAATAAGACAACAGTAATAAACATGTACATGTTAATCCAACCATATCAATAATCACTTTGAATGTCAGTGGTCTAAGTATATCAATGAAAAGACAGAGATTGTCAGAGTGATAAAAAAACAAGACCTAATTATATGTTGTCTATAAGAAAACTACTTTAAATAGAAAGACACACGTAGAATTAAAATAAATGGATTGAAAAAGATAAATAATGCAAAAAAATTTAAAAAGTGATAATAGCTGTATTTACTTCAGACAAACTGAACTTCAAAACAAGAAAAATAATTGGGGCTGAAGAGGCATACTGTATTATAATAATTCTTCAAGAAGGCATAACAATTCTTAATATATTTGAACCTAGCAGCAGAGCATCAAAATACATGAGTCAAAAACTGATAGATCTTCAAAAAGTAGATAGGTCCACTATTGTAGTTGGAAACTTCAACACCTGTCTACCAGAAATTAACAGAACCAGTAGACAAAAAACTAATAAGGGCATAGTTGAACTAGCATTGACGTTGAACACCATCTATCAACTAAATGTAATGAACATCTGCAACTGACTTCATCCAAGAGCTGAAGAATATACATTCTTCTCAAGTTCACATGGGATGTTCCCAAAGGTAAAGCACATTTTTGGCCACTAAACATACTTGAAGAATTTAAAAGAATAGATATCATGCAACTTACATCTCAAAGAATTGTTGTAAACAATATGGTAACAGGCCAGCAATTAAAAGAGCCTAAGTTCTGAGAATTAATACCAACTGAAGTAGATAGGTTAACAGAGCTAAAGGAAAGATACAAAGATGACCTTACTAAAACCACTGTCATTCCAGAGTGACAGTGGGCAACTTCTGAAAAACAACTGCAAAGACTGCTGCACTGCAATATACTTAGCTGTCATCCAAATAATTTATCCCAGTACCTAAACAAAGAATAAAAGAACAGCAAAACAAACCATAAAGAGGGGAGTTGAATAAGTATCCAGAGCTGTTACAATATATTACCTAAAATATGCAGTTTTCAACAAATAATTACAAGATATGCAAAGAAAATTGAAAATGCAGCTCATATAGAAAAACAAAAGCATACACTTATTGTGAGAGGTCCCGAATATAACATTTAACAGACAAAAATGTAGTGAAAAATCATTAAAGGAATTAAAATGTTGCATTTTAATGAATGCAAAATAAAGGGAGGGATAAATAGATAAGTAAAGAAAAAATAACCCATGGAGACATGGAGAAAACAAAAATAAAATGGTAGATATAATTTGAAATAGTTTGATAATAATATTAAATGTGAACCAATTAAACAATCTAATCAAAAGGCAAAAATAGTCAGCCTTGATAAAAAATAAACAAAAATAAGAACCAAATATATGCTTGTCTATAGAGGCACTCTTTAGATTTAATGATTCAAAATAAATTAAAAGCAAAAGAGCGAGAAAATATATACCATAAAATTATAATTGAGCTAGAGTACTAACATCAGAGAAAATGTACTTTAAAACAAAATATTACTAGGGCAAAGGAACATTTTATAATAATAAAAATCATTGCATCAGGGAGATAAAATAAATTTGGCAAATATACATAAACAACAAGCCACAAAAATAGATGAAGCAAATATTGACAGAATTATAGGAAGAAATAGACAATTCAACAACACTTGAAGACTTGAATACTTCACTTTCAATAACGGATAGAACATGTAGGCAAGAAATCAATAAAGAGAAGACTTGAACACCTTTACAATTAAACCTAAGAAAGATGTATACAATACTCCAGCCAAGAGCCGGGCGTGGTGGTGCATGCTTGTAATCCCAGGATTTGGGAGACTGAGACCAGAGGATCCGGGTTCGCAGCCAGCCTCAGCTACCTAGTGAGGCACTCTGCAACTTAGTGAGACCCTGTTTCAAAATAAAGAATAAAAAATAGGGCTGGGGGTATAGCTCGGAGGTAGAATGCCCCTGAGTTCAATCCCTAGTACAGTACCTCAAAAAAAAAAAAACAACAATACTCCAGCCAATAATAGTAAAATACACATTTTTTTCTCCAGAATAGGCCACAAAATAAGCTCAATGATACTGAAAGTATTGAAATCAGACAAAGTATCTTCCCCAACAATTGAGTGACATTAAAATAATTAAGTGAAAGTAAGAACTAAAGGGAATTTGGTAAATTTACATATATGTGGAAATTAAATAGTACACTCTTAAATAAATTAGTCAAAAAAGAAATTACATGAAAATTATTAAAATACGTTGAGATTAATCAGAATGAAAATGAAAACAAACATACAAAATGTTATATATGTAATCTACAGTTGTGCTTAGAAGCAAATTTACAGCAGGAAATAACTATCAATAAATCAATAGTAGTTTTTTCCCTTAAGATACTGGAAAGAGAACAAATTATCCTCAAAGAAATCAAAAGGAAGAAAATAATAAGGATTATAGTATAAATTCATTACACAAAAATAGAAAAAAATATTACATAAAAGCAATGAAGCCAATAGTTCTTTGAAAACAATCAACAAAATTTATAAACATTTAACTAGATTGTCCAAGACAAACAGATGACTCTAATTACTGAAGTATGGGAGGAAATAAGGCATTATAAAAGAAAACTATGATAAGCTATATGCAAACAAATTAGAAAATCTGGACAAATGAAAAATTCTTAGAAAGATAAAATAGGAAAGCTAAATAGACCTTTAACAAATACAGACTAAACTGGTTAGAATCTTGAATTCACCTATCTTAGGTCCTGACAACCATCTTTTCTGAATCAATGTTAATGATAGTTTTTCTGCTCCAGTTTTCTATGTTGGTATTAACCATACACTGCCAGTATTCACAAATGGCTTGATTGCTGGGAGGGCACTCTTTTTCCATCTACTGCATGGGGTTAATGACACTCTTCTTTATATTTGACAACCCTCTTGTCTCAGCCTCCTAAGTACTTGGATTACAAGCATGCACCATTATCCCTGCCTTATTTTTCATTTTTAAATAGGGTCTTGCTAAGTTGCTGAGGCTGTTCTCAAACCTGCAATCCTCTTGTCTCAGTCTCCCAAATACTAGGATTATAGGCATGTGCCACTACTCTTGGCTTTAATAAAATTTTTTATGGTGATATACTTCATTCAGTATTTCTATGTTTAGGGAAGAGTATGGGAAAGACTTCCTACAGGTATTTAATATATTATTTTGATCAATCTCTTTTCCCTTCCTTTCACCTATCCTGGCTATTACATGCTATTTTTCAGATAGGCATCCTCCAACAAGCCTTCCTTGAATTTCTGGGATGGATTTGGTGCCCCTCAATTCTTCTATCACAATCCGCTCTGCTCACCTCCATCATACCATTTACTAAATTGATTGCTAAAATGGTCTTTGAGGCAAATATAATTTCTTTTTCTACTCTAGAGATCTCCCAAAACTAGAATAATGCATTTTACACAGTAAATTTTTAGTATTTATGTGTTCAATGAATAAATGTCTACACATATTTCCACTTATTCTTTGTAATCATGAATACAAAGTATAAAAAATATCCACAACTAAATTCTTAAAAATAATATGGAAAGATCAATCTTTGTCAAACCAAAACAAGCAAAATGCTTACTGGGAATAATTTAGTCTTTCTATTAATCCATAATCACCATCTACATCAGTTTAATTACATTTTTGCCTGAAAAGTTATTTATCCAATCTGAATAGCAGAATCATCCTCCAAAAACTTTTGACTGGCTGAAACAATTAACAAAAGTATCTGTATTAATAATGACACCTGACTACAAGGATTAAAGTAGCTAGGCACCCAAGTACTTGGGAGGCTAATACAGGAGGATCACAGGTTCCAGTATAGTCTCAGCAAAACCCTCAGTAACTTAGCAAGACCCTGTTTAAAAAAATAAAATAGGACTTGAGGTTTAGCTTAGAAATAAAATGCTGCTGGGTTCAATTCCCAGTAAAACACACACACACACACACACACACACACACACACACACACACACACAAAGAGATTAAAATAACTTTTTCTTACATACTAAAATTTCAATATCCAATGCAAAGGATTACAAAATACTGGTTTCTTTAAGGTACTCCATTTTAAGAGTACCATGTAAAAATAGGAAAAATATATACAAAGACAATATATTCAGAAAAGGAAGACTATAATACTGAAGGTTCTTGATATTGTTAAAAGAGAAATATTTGAAGAGATGAATGTTCTTAAGTGTATATTGTTCCTTATAATGTTTTATATATTTATACAGCCCTATGTAAATATAAATATTTATGTCCATAATATGAGGCAGAATTTACAATGAAAATGAAAATAGGCTCACCATTTTTGCAGGGGTCAGCTTCCTGGGACCAAATTTTCAAATACTTGCAGATTACTAATAATAAAACAAATGTATTGAAACCTTTCTGTGCTGGAATTTGGAAAATACTATTAATAGATAATGAAAATATGCTAAATATACACAATGGAATTTTACTCAGCCATAAAGAAGAATAAAATTAAGTTATTTTCAGGAAAATGGATGGAACTAGAGATTTTCCCTCATTTTTGGAAGCAAGAGAAAAAATGGAAACAGAAGGGACTTGAGATAAATATGGAAAGAGACCAGTAGAATAGTGGAATGGGTTTGGGAGAAGTAGTTGGGGAGGAGAAAAAGAGGCTTGAGGAAAGAAACAGTTCAAGTAATTCTTTGCCAGTATATAAATATAGTACTACTTGTTTCACAACCATGTATGTCGAGGGAGGAAGAATAGCAGAGTGGAGTGTGGAAGGAAGTACACCAAGAGCGATTTGCATGAATATTTGTATCACATTGAACCTCACTAGGATGTATAATTGCAATGAACTAGTAAAAGTTTTTTTTTAAAGAGAATGTAGTAACCCCAGATGCCAAGTAAATTATGCACAAGATGCTTTAATATGACAATAAACCTATCTTTTAGTAACAACAAGGATTTCTTAGTTCAGGTTAGTGTTTCCCAAACTTTTTTTGGCTTTGTTATTAATGTGATGTTGGCTTCATAGAAAGTGTTTGGGAGGGTCCCAATTCTTTCTATTTCACGGAATATCTTGAGGATTGGCTCTTCTTGAGGATTGGGATTCTTCTTCTTCTTGAGGATTGGCTTCTTCTTGAGGATTGGGATTAGCTCTTCTAAAAATGTTTTATAAAATTCACTTGGAAAACCATCTGGCCCTGGGCTTTTGTTTGATGGTAAACTCTTTACTGCTGTTTCTATCTTTTTGATTGTTATTGGTCGGTTTAAGTTTTCTATATCTTCTTGACTCAATTTAGGAGGGTTGTATGTATTTAAAAAATTGTCAATTTCTTCCAGATATTCCATTTTGTTGGAGTATAGTTTTTCAAAATAGTTTCTGATGATCCTCTGTATTTCTGCACTGTCAGTGGTAATATTGCCTTTTTCATCTCTTATTTTGGTAATTTGGGTTGATTATCTCTTTCTTTTGGTTAGGTTGGCCAATGGTTTATCTATCTTGTTTATTTTTTCAAGAAACCAGCTTTTGGTTTTGTTGATTTTCTGTATTGTTTGTTTATTCTCTATTTCATTAATTTCTGCTCTGATTTTCATAATTTCCTTTCTTCTACTGGCTTTGGGGTTAGACTTTTCTTGTTTTTCAAGGGTTTTAAGCTGTCATTAGGTTACTTATTTGGTGATTTTCTGTTCTTCTTATGTGGGCACTCAGTGCTATAAATTTTCCTCTTAGTACTGCCTTCAATGTGTTCGAGAGGTTTTGATATGTTCTGTCTCTGTTTTCATTGGTTTCTAGGAATTTTTTTAATTTCTCCCCTTACTTCTTCTATGACACAATCTTCATTCACATTCAGCAATCTTCATTCACACGGTTACTTGAGTCTTCTTGGAGGTTTTTTTTTTTTAAATTATGTTACAGTTTTTTAATTTGCCAGTGCTCACTTTGTGGACCAGAATGTGGTGTATTTTGGAGAAGGTTCCATGAGCAGCTGAGGAAAATGTGAATTCAGCTCTAATTGGGTGAAAGAGTCTATATGTGTCTAATAGGTCCATTTGGTTAATGGTATTCTTTAGGTCTAAGGCATCTCTACTCACCTTTTGTTTAGAAGAACAATCTAGAGATGTAAGAGGAGTATTGAAGTCTCCTAGAATTAGTGTATTTGGATCTCTGTGTGTCTTTATATCATACAGAGTTTGTTTTATGAAAGTGGCTGCACATATGATTGAGGCATAGATGTTGATAATTGTTATTTCCTCTTGCTGGATTGTTCCTTTTTTTTTTTTTTTTGCGGTACTGGGGATTGAACTCAGGGGCATTCTACCTCGGAGCTATACCCCCAGCCCTATTTTTTATTCTTTATTTTGAAACCGAGTCTCACTAAGTTGCGGAGTGCCTCACTAGGTAGCTGAGGCTGGCCACGAACCCGGATCTTCCGGTCTCAGCCTCCCGAATGCTGGGATTACAAGCGTGCGCCACCAGGCCCGGCAGGATTGTTCCTTTTACTAGTAAAATATGACCTACTTTATTTCTTCTGATAAGCTTAGGCTTGAAATATAATTTATCTGATATCATGGTTGCTATTTCTACTTGTCTTCGGGTTCCATTGGCATGGATTACCTTACTCCATCCATTCACCTTTAGGTTGTGGGAATCTTTGCTTATAAGGTGTGTTTCTTGTAGGCAGCATATAGATGGATTCTGGGTTTTGATCCATTTTGCCGCCTTGTGCCTTTTTATTGGGGAGTTGAGACCATTTATATTCAGTGTGAGTATTGAGAAATGATTTTTAATTCCTAATATTTTCAGTTTTGACTTCTGTTTTCGGTGGTGTTTGTTCTTCTTTGGTTAGTTGTTTGCTTTCTGGAAATTATTGTGTCTCTGGTTTTGATGTCTACTCATTAGTTCTTCTTTGTAGTTAATCTCTTTAAGTAGTTTCTCTACTGCTGGTTTGGAAGACATAAATTCTTTCAGATTCTGTTGTCATGGAAGGTTTTATATCCCCGTCAATTTTGAGAGAGAGTTTTGCTGGGTATGAGAATCTTGGCTCCAAGTTATTTTCTTTCAGAGTTTGGAATATGTTACTCCAGCCTCTCAGGGCTTTCATTACTTGATTTGAGAGATCTGGAGTGATTCTAATTGGTTTGCCTCTCAATGTCACTTGGCCTTTTACTTTTGTTGCCTTTAAAATTCTCTCCTTAGCCTCTACATTAGTCAACTTGATTATTATGTGGCATGGTGAACCTCTTCTTTGGTCTTGTCTTGAGGGAGTTCTGTATGTTTCCTGTACCTGTGTATTGACTTCTCTTTCTATGTTTGGAAAATTTTCTGATATTACTTCTTTGAAGAGATTTTTTATTCCATAAGTTTCAACTTCTAATCCCTCTTCTATGCCTATTATTCTTAGGTTAGCTCTTTTAAAATTGGCCAATATCTCTTCCATGTCCAATTCATACTGTCGTATTTTTTTTCTAAATTATGTACTATAGATTCATTTTTGGTATGGTCATCTTCTAAGATTGATATTCTATTTTCCATGTGATCTTATCTGCTGTTTGTAGTTTGTATTGATGCCTTCATTTCGGTTATTTCATCTTTCAATTCCTTCAATGCTTCTCTTTAATTCCTTTTCAGGTCATCGAATTCTTTGTTTAATTGTTGCTTTATTTCTTTCCACCTCTCCCTACATTCTTTCTGAAAATTCTGTATTGTTTCTAGTATTAAAGATCTGAATTGTTCTTCTGGTAATCTCTGCCATTCTGGTTTTGTGAGATCTGTTATTGAGGAATTGTGGTAGCTCATTGTTTCTTTGTTATTTTTCCTTCCCATGGTTCCCCTGTTCTTAAATTTATATATTTGCTGCTCTTGCAAGTTTTCTTTTCCAGTCTCTGCAGTGGCTGTTTAGAGGTGTCTGATGGTATATACAGGGACAGGTTGTGTTCAGTGATGATGATTGGGTGAGAGGTCACAGTAATGAATGCAGGAATATTGTAAAGGAAAGGGTATGTTCCAGCGGAATAAGAGGTTGAGTGTGTTGAGGTGATATATTGTAAAGATTAGAGATGGTAGATATATCGGGATATTGTGGTAGTAAATATAGAGTTTTGAGTGTGGTAGTATGAGATGGTCTTGATATGAGACTGGAAAAAAAGAAAAAGAAAAGACAGGAGGCAAAGTGCTGAGGAGAGGAATATGGGGGGAGAGAAGAGGGGGAAGCTTGTAAAAGGGATAAGGAGGAGATTCAACAAGTTAAGCAAGTAATAACAAAACAACCAATCATCCAAACAAACATAAGTAAATCAAGGCAATACAAAATGAAAACAGAGTAAAAGCAGATAAATCATAACACCAAGAAAAAAAAAAAACACAAACCTAAAAACAACAACAAGCAACAAAAACAAACACCCTGCTAGTTCATAAGTACCAAGCTTAAATTTTCAAGTGTGTCTCTGGCATTTTTATTTGCTCTGTCAGTGCAGGCAGGGGATTCTGCTGATGCTTCTCCCACTGCTAGCTTATGTCTCTGGCCTCTCCATAGGGCCTGACTGCATCTCTCTCTCTGCCTTTGCTGATGGTGGGAGTGCAATCTAAATGCCAGACCTTTTCAGATGGTTTATGTGCACTGGGTTCTTCCGCACTTCTGTTCCTGTCTAATCGCTAAAAGGGTGGGTGTCTGAGTCTATCTTTGTATAGTGGCCCCCGCACCCTGGGGGTGCAATCCAACTTACAGATCTCTGCTGCTCGGAGTTCCGTTATTGCCTGCTCCATCTCTGGTTGTTAGGGGCGCAAGAGGTCAATGAAAGTCTGGATAGCTGCAGAAAGTTGGCTGGGAGGGGCTGGCAGCAAGATGGTGGCTGCCAGTTTGCGGCACACGCCAGCTCTCCTGGTCCTCCTGGGCTTTGTTCAGCTGCTCCCATTGCCCCTCTCACTTTTCAGCTGCTCTGCTCCTCTTTCCTTACATCAAAAAGCTGTGTTCACGGCCGTCCTGGTTCAAGCTCCACTGTGCATTCAGTCTCCCCAGCCCTGGAGCAGTGCACAGTGGCAGTCCCGCGGGAGCTTATGCTGATTGTCCCACATGTTCTGGTCGCTGTGGATGGTGCAGGGATCCCCGCCTGGGTAGAGTATGGGGTCCTGGAGGTGCTCGCTCCACGCCTGGTCTGGTCACTGCTCCACCACAGTGTTTGTAGATCCCTACGTCTGGCTAGCCGCCACAGCTCCAGGTCCTAGCTCCATGGCCTTGCTCCACGGCCTGGCACTGAGTGCTGAGCCGCTGCAGGGAGGTCTCCTTTGCTCTCCCTGCTCAGCTCTCTGGGTCTTCTTTAGTTGGGGTTCAAATTTTGCTTTTGTTGTTGCTTTTTTCCTTCTGTTAAAAAGCTGTTTTTATGGCAAATTTAATTCGAAATCTCAGCACCTGGGGAAAGTTGTTTCACTCAGATGCCATCTTGAATCCCTCCCTAAACTGACCATTTTAGGTGACATATTTACCTTTCTTTCTATAAAGATTTGTTATGGTTTGAATATAAAATGTTGCCTTGGAAAGCATATGAATTGAAATACGAAAATGCTCAGAGGTAAAAATAGTCAAATTGTTCACTAAACTCATCATTGGATAAATCCATTGATGGATTAATAATTTGAATGGATTTACTGGGTGGTAACTGCGAACAGGTGGTGTGATTGGATGAGGTAAGTCACTGGGGGTGTGGCCTTGGGAACTATATCTGCCCTTGGTCCCCTCCTCTGGGTCTCTCTCTTCTTCCCAGTTGATGAGCAGCTCTGTGCCAGACACCCTACCACCATGAGGTCTCTGCCTTGGAGTCAACTGACCATGGGCTGAACCTCTGAAACTATGAGACCAAATAAACTTTTTCTCCTCTAAGTTGTTCTCCTTGGGTATTTTGATAACAGTGAAATACTTGACTAACACAAGACTGACATAAAAAGTCTCATTCTTTTAAAAGGGGATAACTATAGTATAGTAAGGAGACATTCAACAATGTCATACAAGAATAACAAAAGCCAGGCGTGGTGGGGCATGCTTGTTATCCCAGTATTTGGGAGGCGGAGACCGGAGGATCTGGGTTTGAGGCCAGCCTCAGCTACCTAGTGAGGTACTCTGCAACTTAGTGAGACCCAGTTTCAAAATAAAGAATAAAAAAAATAGGGCTGGGGGTGTAGCTCGGAAGTGGAGTGCCCCTGGTTTCAATCCCCAGTATCGTAAAAAAAAAAAAAAAAAGAATAACAAAAGAGGAAAATTAGGAAAAACATGGAAGTTGTTCTCAAACAGTTGAAGGAATATTATGAAGATGGAAGAACAATGTTCTGTGTGTCCTTAAGATGGTTGTGGGAATAATATGGAGTCTATAGAGTAGATTTTGGATCAAGTGTAAACAGAAATTTATTTTACAAGGTTAAGTAAGAGCTATCCAAAGAAGGTATGGAGAGTTTCAAGAGGTAGTGAGTTCCCTATTAGTGAAAGTGTTTAAAGCAGGAACTTGAAAACCACTTGATATGGTCTCAAATTTCAAATCCAGGCCTCTAATTTATTCTCTTGCACTCTGAGTGAGAAGACAGCTATCCACAGGAGTAATTTTGTGGTAGATAAATGTGCAATTCAAACATCAAATGGTTAGGATAAACTAGATGACATCTAAGATCCTTTCTCAATCTTAAAGTGCTTGTTTGGTCTCTAGAACTTCTTTATATAACACCATAATATTAGTCTTCATAGCACTATGACTAAACAAATTAAGTGGTTTTCTTCTAATAAGTTAAGAATCTGCCATGTATTGAATCAGAACATTTCATTCAGAATCCTGTACTTTCCCTCCGGGGAGTCTTTCCAGATTTTTCTTAATTTATATTTTGACCCCAACACACTTACTTCTTTGGAGATAGTAAAGGACCTAAAATAGGTTTATCACTAAGCATTCCTTTTTATAAATCATATCAGGATTAACAAAGAGGAGATAAAGGAGAAAATGGAAAGAGAAATAGAAGTCAGGAGAGAGTGGTTTTCTCTGAGGGTTAGGGACTTTGATGTAAGGGGACAGGAGGGCAAGTTGAAGATAATCAAAGGAAGCCAGATGTGGTGGTGCATGCCTGTAATTCCATGTCATGGTTAGATATAGAGTACCCCCTAAAGAGCTCATGTATTAAGCTCAGTATCGATATATTTAAGTCATGAGAGATGTAATCTCAGCGCTGCATCTGGGTGCTGGCCTGGAATGCTAGGGTGTGGGTAGAGAAGTTGGGTCCCTGGGGAAGAGGCCTTGGGGATTATATGTGGTTCATCCTCCCCTTGCACTCTGTCTGCTTCAGGCCTCCACTATATGAGGAACAAAGCCTTGAGCTCTCCCTCTCTTTGCTTCCTTCCACCATGTCCCAAGAACCATAGTCCTCAGTCTCATTGGATTGAACCCAAGATAATGAGCAAATACATCTTCCTTTCTCTAAGTTATGTGGTCAGGTTTTGGGATTATAGCTGTGAGAATGTTGAATAAATCATCTCAGTACTTTGGAGACTAAGATAAGAGGATCACAAGTTCTAGACCAGCCTCAGCAAATTAGTGAAATTATCAGCAAGATACTGTTTGAAAATAAAATATAAAAAGGGCTGGGAATGTAGCTCAGAGGTAGAATAACCCTGGGTTGAATCTCCAGTATCAAAAAAAGAAAAACAAAACAAGATCATCAACAAAATTCTCATTTCTTCAGCCTTTTGGAAAAAATTGGTCTCAAATTTAAACTCCAGGCCTCCAATTTATTCTCTTGTACTCTAGGTGAGAAGACAGCTATTTACAGGCATAATTCTTCTGTAGATAAATGTGCAAAGAATATACTTATCATATACTTATCATTGTAAGCCAGAGAGGTAGATGAAGATATCTCAGAAACATTTGTTAATAAAGGGAAATTAAAGTGCACAAAGACCTTAACATCTGTTGTCATACCACCTCCATTAGTGAATTATTTCCCTTCATTTTATTTCCATGTAAAAGCTTTAATGAGAATCTATATCAGCCTCTAATCTCAATAAATTCACCAAGAGTGTTTACCCAATATGTTTGTTTTGCAGTCATGCCTATTATAAAGTTAAAATGTAAGTATTATTTTGCATATTCCTGTCTCATTGCCTCTCTGCATTTGCTATTATAGAATCAGAGGAGGTAATGCTTCCAACTGAATGACTGGTTTACCCATCTTGTTCATTCCTGAAAATCTTCCTGAATTTGTCATGAATATAAATGTATATAAAGTCTCAGATACATGAGTGAAAATTAAATGTGTAGAGTGAAACATTTAAAAGATGTATTGAATAATTCCAATGATATCGTATATTTTACAGCAAATAATAGAAAATTCAAAGCAATTATTCTTAAGTTTACCCTATTTTCTCAAGGAGCCACCATATTTTTTAAATAGTAGGACTTAAGCCTTCATGCTACCATAACTACTCATACACATATGTACATGTGGATCCACACAGACACAAACTCCTGCATATGTATAGCGAGAAATGTGTCTCCACTCACATATTTTGATCCAGGAGCAAATATACAATATATCCATTTATTTCTTGATGCAGAGGTGGTCATAAATCGATATATAAAATATATTTAAGTTGACCAAAAAGAGACCCTACTTTAATATAGAAAAGTAAGGACTGATAGAGTGGAATGGTAGCTAGTCATAAATTCATAAAGAAAATGAGAAGAATCATTTTTGCTTGTCAAGTTCTATAATATCAAACCAGAACACAAACATGCATAAATATAAATAAGAAATTTGGAGATACTAAGACTGTAATTGAAGAAAGGAATCTTGCACCACATAGCAACTAAAGAGTACATTAGCACAATTTCCTATTTTAAGAGGCTGTATCAACCCAAGTTTCAAAAATTATTTCAGTTATGTAATGGATAAGAGTCACATAATGTGCAGGCCATTCACATGTATAAGTCAAGTTTTCATGGAACACAGGAGTCTTAATCTTGGCTTCTGAGATGACACCTTAAATGCTGCATCCTCTAGAGGGGAGAAACACTCTTCCTCGTGTAACAGAGGAGTGCAAAATCCATGATAAAGTGAGGGGACTGAACATACCATTTTTTAAATATACTTTTATTGGAGTGTTGTAGTCTCACATCATCATGTAGTTCAGAGTGGTGGTGGCATACATGCACACAGCACTTGTTGGGATTTCCCCCCAGTTCCTTCCCCACTCTATATCCCCTTCCCTATGCAGGGTGTTGAGATCATCGGCACTGGTATTCTCACATACGTACATAACGTCGTTGGAAGTGATTCCTTCATTGATCACCCCTCTTCTCCTCCACCCCTTCCCCTAAACCACCTCCCTGTCTCCACTGAAGTTTCTCCTCCATTATCTGGAGTCCCTCTCGTATCCCAATTACTCTGCACCTTCTGCATACGAGAGAAAACATACAACCCTTCTC